>JAVYIG010001487.1:0-290000 GCA_035222895.1 Strongylocentrotus droebachiensis | reverse complement strand
TTCCAAGGATATTGGAGAAGTATTTCTGTAACAAAGGAAGAAAATCACAACCTGAATATCTCTGCTTTCCTGCAGGCAGCTAATACAGCCTTAGAATATATTATGCTGTTTTATAAATAATGTAATGTTTCAACCTCTGTTTTCTGTATTCTTGGTTATCTTGCCATGTATTACACATTGAATAGATATTACATTAAAACGTGTGATAAGCTTAACACCATGGTTGGCAGAACGCGTGAATATGTTGTGATTATTATTAAAGAAAGTAAAAGCATAAAAATGTATAAAATCTTGCATATTTCTTTAATTAAAGATAAATCATCCTTGCCTAAAGTATTGAAGTATATTTATAATTCATGATGACAAGGAAGAAATATTGTTTGTATTTACACCTGACATAAATTGCCATAATAGGAATCATGAATACTGAGCCAGCTAAAGGTTTTCTTTGAAACATGCCTTTTCTCTTGATTTTCTCACTTCAATATTCATATTAGATAATATAAAGTTTAGCAGGTCTACCAGTCATATGCTTGTATTTTGAAAGAATCTTCGGCAAGCTTATGTTAAAGCCCCACTGTCCTACTTGTAGCTACTTGCTCCCTCTATATAAAAAACTTCCCCAATAGGTGCCTGTTGGTCCCCCAAGATCCTCTTTTTCTTATGTTAGTTGAGAGCTGAGTTAATGAGATAGCCATCTGTCAGTGACCTCTCTGTGTGGTCTAACCCATTCTGGCCCAGTAGTATTGACAGTCTTTAAAGTTTGATTATAGAGTACATTTAGAAAACGGTGTATGCATTATTAGGTTTGTATAAACATCAAAACAGCAACAAATCGACTCTGTCTTGTTGAAAATATATTGTCCAATGATAAACACTTAACACAGATGTGGGTATATGGGGATATACATACATATGGTGTCATTATTTGGACTTAAGTTGTCCACTTCTCCTTGTTATATTTATATATGATTGCATTTTAAGAGCAATCATCGTCATGGAAGATTTCTTCTGCGATAATGTCGTCCGTTTGGAGCCAGAAGGGCATTAACTCAAATGCTGTTACACAAAGTTAGCACCCTTCTGGCTCTGAGCAGAGAATATACCACATGGGACTAAGAAAGCTCACATATTATTTTACACTAACACCTCTCACCTTTCATTTAACCTCTGACCTTTCACTCAACCTCTCACCTTTCACCTCTGGAAAAAGAAAACTAATCTGCACAGGTAGAGTAGTGAAAAAGAACTAATTTGCTTGCTTCATACTCATAGCTAACAGAAAAAGGTACACTAACGGTCATTAAATCCACAAAAAATAACTTTTACTTCATCAAGCCACACAATTCTTAGGAGTAAGTTTCTATAGATATAGATTTCCTGTAAATATACAGTGCGTCCCAGAAAAAACGAAACCGAGAAGTATCGATGTTTTATCATAACTTAATCACAACCATAATTAATGAATGATACATATTTGGAAAGCTTAGAGTCTCTTCTTTCAGTTGATGCTACTCAGATGATGCATATTTCACGCATGAGTGATTAAAAGCAATTTGAAGGAAGGAAACCAAAAAGACATTTGGCGGGCGGTATCTGAATTTCGAAGAAAAATTCACATTTCTAGAAAGTTGAGTTTCTGCCCTTTCATATGACACCTCAATCAGGAAAAATGAGCGAGGAATAACAAAGTTCTGTTTGTTTAAAGTAGCCCTTACATTTTCATAATTTTAACAAACGAATTCGTTTTCATTGGGTGCCTGCCGTAGCAAAAAGCAGATTTGACAACAGACTTAACTCCGTTTCGTTGACAATCAGCCATGCATGAAGACTCTCGTCTACGGCTGATTGTCAACGAAACGGAGTTAAGTCTTTTGTTAATTTCGTTTATTGATACGACAGGCAGCCAGTGAAAACGAATTCGTTCAATAAAATTATGGAAATGCAAGCACTACTTTAAACAAACAGAACTTTGTCATTCCTCGCTCATTTTTCCTGATTGAGGTGTCATATGAAAGGGCAGAAACTCAACTTTCTAGATATGTGAATTTTTCTTCAAAATTCAGATACCGCCCGCCAAATGTCTTTTTGGTCTCCTTCCTTCAAATTGCTTTTAATCACTCATGCGTGAAATATGCATCATCTAAGTAAAATCACGTGAAAGAGGAGACTCTAAGCTTTCCAAATATGTATCATTCATTAATTATGGTTGTGATTAAGTTATGATAGAACATCGATACTTCTCGGTTTCGTTTTTTCTGGGACGCACTGTATATGAGAAATCCTAGACCAAATGAAGTTGTGTCTTTTCTTATACGATGCTCATGCATCAATGTTGTATCTACTGTATGTATTCAATCCTCATCGTTTTAGTCATTTTAACTGTATTATTTCATCTTTTGTCATTTTTTATTTTATTCTTGATATTACACTGAACTTTTGAAATATTTACTAAAAGTTAAACAAAATAGTTACATTCAATGTGTTTATTTAGTAGATGTATTGTGTACAACTTTTTCAAATGGATGTTTTTATTTGTTTTTGAGGAATATACGGTAGTAACTAAAAAAAGATTTAATTTTAACAAAGTTGTAATTTTTATATAATTGAAAGTTATGAATAACATATATTTTTTATTATTAAAGGAAATTATGAAAAATAATATTGTGGCACGAGTCCTTTTTATTGTTAATACTCTTATGGTCATTTAGAGATGTAATACCCTTCTAGCTCTAATTAGCATGCAACAGAGTTCCGAAATGTTAACGTCCATGGGCGTAGATCTGTAATTGATACCTATTGTTCAGGGGGGGGGGTGATCTATTCATTCACCCCCCCCCCCCCCTGAACAATAGGTATTACGTAAGGATTGACGCCCATGTTAACGTCATATTCACTCGCCGTAGAGGTTACTGGTTCCAAACAACAGACCCAGCACATGAGGTACACCACAAAATCATTCAAGCAACGGGCTGGAGCAGGGCGAGTTCGGTGTCGGCGTTGGTGTGATCACCGTGCCATTGTGTAGCACGAAATTGTTTGGAACCATCAACCTTGACAACTTTGCAATATGATGTCTCATTTCGGTACTCTATTGTGTTTACAATATTTTCAATATTGGCTGTACATGGATGTTGAACATGTGATACATAGAAATTTACACCTAGTTGTTATAGAAGTAGAATCAACAAATAAAGATAACAAATAATGATGATGACAATGATGAAGGTAATGATACACTGTGAAAAAAATGGGCAATATTATTGCCCAACGTTGTGCCATAGTCAACCCAACCATCTATTGGGCAATATTTTGCCCAGTGGTATTGGTAAACGTAAGCACCCTACTTCACACGTGCATTATTGTTTCGTATTTTGACCAAAATTTGAGCAAAGATATGACCTTTCAACTGCCCGACTACGGTAGCCCACTTGTTGGGAAAATCTTGACCAGCTGTTGGGCCATTTGGAAAAATATTGCCCAATAGATGGTTGGGTTGACTATGGCACAACGTTGGGCAATAATATTGCCCATTTTTTCACAGTGTAATGATGATGATGATAGTGGGATTACCTCAATTTATTACACTTTACTGATGTAGAGCCAGGAGGGTGCTAACTGATGATGATGACGGTGGCGATGGTAGTGGTGATGACGGTGGTAAGTAGTAGTGGTGGTGATGATCGTAAGGGTTTTGTTGATGGTTGTGATAGTGGTGGTGGTTGTACTGATTGCAATATAGTGATGATGAAGGTTAGTGGCAGTGGTGATGGTAGTAAAATTGGTATGATAATAATAATAGTACATGAGTTTATATAGCGCCATTATCCATTTTAATTAAATGCTCAAGGCGCTTCAAAATATTAGGGAACACGTTACATCATGACAAAGAATCGTGTACATTTACATAAGAAAAAAAATGCAAAAATGAAAGAATGAATGAATGTCTGTAGTGTTGGTTGTGGTAGTAGTGGACTAGTGGTGGTAGTGATGGTGAAGGTTAGAACTTCGTAGTTGTCCTGAATTTAATGACGGAACGAAATACCATCTATAGGATATGGGTTTAGTAAATGGGGGGAGAGAGAATGGTGCGCAATCCTGAAGAGTTTCTGACAAGCATAGAACACATACACAACAAAAACAGCATCACCGTACAAACAAAAGATAACAAAAGAATAAGATTTTCAGACGCAATTTTGGTCGGAAATTGGAAAACGATAGGACACGTTAACTGATATACATGTGAATAGCATACAAGAAATTAAGATTTTATAGACGAGTAGGAGTATAGTTTGTGATCAAATTAACATGAATTATAATCATTCTTTCTAAATATTACATGTATTTCAGCCAACAGTACAAAGTTCCAACTTTCTAATTTCACTTTTGCGGGAAGCTGCATTATTTAACTTGCCGTTTATAAACTGTATGTACTATCCAACCTTTTGATTGATTTTTTTTCTCAATGCAATATTGCATAGATCTATCTTGAATTGTTTGAAAAGGGATGATATGAAAGCTTTTTTAGGAAAAGATGAAAGCAAAAAGAGATAAATAAAAGTAATAATAAGAAAGGGAAGAAAAGGAGTTGATTCTTCTATATTTCTTTGTTTCAAAAAGCCATAATCATCAAAATCATTTTTAAGAGAAATATTAACTCGGTTCCTAATCTTTGTTTACTTTTCATGTTCCAATTTGATCGTTTTATCTTGGAAATCCAGTTTATCAAACTGACTGCCTTGGAGTTTGGAGATAAACATGGTCATTTTGCCGGTGTCATAGGCGATTTGTTCCGTGCAGGCGATCGGTTCCTCCGGAACCGATCGCCTGGATATGTACCCGCCGATTTGTTCCGGATTCGTAGATTCGTTCCGCTAGTCACAGGCGATCGGTTCCGGCCAGGCGATTCGTTCCGAATCTCATCGGAGAGCGTGCGTGCTCACGTATTATTGAATACACGCCATGGTACACCCCTAAAGCAAAATGAACTATTCTGGTCGGCCTTTGCAACCAATCAAACTTCTCCAAATTAGCTACACCAACGATTGCCAATTTGAGAACTTTGTATAGAAATGCAGATTCCCGTTGTTCAAATATGTTGATAATTGCGGCCAATGATTGACCACAAACAGTAACTATAGACAGCGCCGTCGCGAAGCTACGGGGACTGGGTGGTCTAGCAAAAAGGGCAGTTGTTGCCATATAGGCTTAGTTTGCCTGTAAAAGCAGATGTCGGGGTGTTTTCTAATCATGCCTTAATTCTAATTTGGTTTGAATGCTGCTTTATATGATATCGTGTTACGTCAACCACCTATTACCGGGCTTCATCACAGAATCTAATTATGCATGTGGGCTGCATGCATGATGTACATGTAGTTTAAATGAAAGAGATGCGGGGTGGGGTGGGGGGGGGGGGGGGCCGGGGTCAACACAAAAAGAAATGAGTGGTCGAGCTGATAATTAAGAAGGACCAATAAAAAAATAAAACAAAGAAAAGAAGAGAAAGAAAATTCCTCAAGTAAAAGACGTGTCCGGCAGAATAAAAAAAAAAACCCGACATATTTTGTTGAATTTTCAACCCTTGGTACTAGCCGACAAAAGTTAGTGTTAAACAGAGCCATAGCATAGTGTGTCTATACCCCCCCCCCCCCCCATTCCGCTACATACAGTGGCAGATCTGTTGCGCCCCCTTGTTTGGAAACCACTAATTTCACGTACATTTTCACGTACATGTAGGCCTAATATCAGAAAACTATCGCCTGCCACCCCCCCCCCCCCGTTCTTCAAATTTTCGGGCTGCGCCCGGCCCCTATTTTCGAATCCTGGATCCGCCGCTGTAGTGCGCACCATTTCCTTACTTATTCCAAGTGCCATTTTAATATCAATTGTCACAGTTGCTACGGGCACCTTATACTTTGACAAAGTGGCCCTTGTACCTGCATTATTATGCATTTCCCTTGTAAGCATGCCCTTTGAATCTGTGATGGGTGTCCCATCTGTAAGTTACACTTTTTTTTCTTTCCCTTTTTTTTAAAAATTAGAATACTTCAGTCTCAGAAAGGCCTCATTCTCTGAAATTTCAGATAATTTTCTCATTGCCCATGTAACTGGCCTGCATGGAGTGGTTATCTTTATTCTCATGTGCTTTCGATGTAGAAACTGTGAAGCCAGTCAGTGTGGTGTAAGGAAATACTTGTGATTAACTGATCATCCATAAAAAATTAAAAAAAGAAACCATGAGCCTGCATGCATGTAACGCAGCAAAAAAGAAAAAAAAAGAAAAAAAAAAGGGGGATATGGGACAGCGTAACAAGGGTTGCGTTAGTGGGGGGGGGGGCAGGGGGGGGGGGGAATTTAAATTTTATTTCAAAGGGTCCCAAATGAGAGGTGGTTTTATAAGGGGGAAGGTACCTAAGAGGGACATGTGAAAGGGGACATGTGAAGGAATTTAGGGAATCATATACACAGTCTACTCCCGTTATAACGAGCACATATACGAGATTCCCTTTTAAAGACGCAATTCTACTACCGTCCCTGTTTCAAACATGTGCACATGGGTTAATTGGCTTGGTCGCAAGCACCTTGTTATTTTCTAAATGTGTTCATTACTGTTTAAACCAATTTCATTTTTTTTTTCTATATATCTTGTCAAGATGCATTCATTCAAATTCTTCGACCGCTAGTTCTGAAATGTATTGTCTATGCGACAAACTGAATGTGAATAGCAACTGATTAAAATTGCAATGCATGTACATGTGAATTTATTAAGGAGTACTACTATATTAATATCTACAGTCACTTGTTTACCAGAAGCAAGAAGCTCTCTGGATCTACCGTATGCTTCTCACCCTCTTTCGCTCCGACTCTCCTACACTCTCTTCTAAACCAAAATTGTACTGTGTGGCTTATTCTTCTTTAAATATATATATTTTCAACTAAAAGTCAAATGTACTTTATATGTTCTTGTACAATACCCAAATGATTTTTCTGCAAATATTAATAAAATCATACAGCTTGAATTAATGTACACTGAAAATGAACATAAAGATTTATGTAATTATTTTAAATGTCAAAACTTTTATTCTTCAAAATATGATATGCTTTTCTTTTCACAACGGCACATCAAAGAATCACGCTTTGAAGCACCACATGAAATGATGCAATAGGCAAGCGCTGGACATAATTTCTTTTTCTTTTTTTTTACAATGCAAGTAAAACGATATGATATGATACATGTTATGATACATATGTACATGAATTAAGCATGTTAAACATTTTAGAATGTTCTACGTATTTATGTACCAACATTTAGCTATCGTAATCAAGCTCATTATTCTCGATTGAATGAACTAAAATCCTCATAGTTTAAAAGCCTTGATAATATATAACTGTAATTTGTGTTGAATAGAAATTAGTAAAACAAGAATTCCCATCAATGAAAGATACTATTAAAACTCCAATCAATGACAAAGTGAGACTAGAAATATCACTGAAAGTAATCAATATCGAGAAAAAATTCTGATCTGAAATATATCTCACACTTCTGTTGCATTCCCATGAACTCTAAAATGGAAAACTTGATCAAATAATTATTCCTCTACGATATTCTGAACTAAAATATTGTTTTCTGATGCATTAAAGGGACCAGAAAGTGAGAGATCATGGGGAAAGGCATGGTATCCTCGGATGAAACAATTACATAGCCAGCTCTCTGATGGCGCAGTCACATTTCCACTGCGGGCCCGCACGACGTGTAGAAAACAGTTCTTTTTGCCATTTCCATAAGGTGCAGTACAGCGGAAATGTGACTGCGGGCGTTAGAGAGAGGGCCTGATGGGTGTTACATAATCCCCGGCGACAAAACTGTCTGGGGGAAAAGCCCGGTGGGGTCACTCAATGTGACTTCCGGACCGCATGACCGTTACCACAAATGCATATAACCCCCTTTTGCGGTAAATTTCAAGGACATTTTGTGAAATTTAACCCCCTTTTTTACGTCAAAACAAGGAAAAAATCGTACTTTGGAATACCCCTATTTATAAGATTGTAAGGACACTTTCGCAAATTTACCCCTATTTTACCATATTTCAAGGACAAAAATCGGCTCCGAGAATTTTTCTTCCTGGTTTTCTCATTTCCCTTCCCGGTTTTCTCTTTTCCCTTTTCCTGACCCCCTATTTATCGATTTCGAGGACACCTGTAACCCATTCTATTCGAAAAATAGACTTTCTATTTTAGTCTAAAAAAATTGACTGATTTTCATTAAAATGGGTGCTTAAAATTTTGATATTTGTACTCCAATTGTTTCAATTTTCAAAACTAAATTTAAAGAAGTAGTCACAAAGTGCGTCAGCTTTATTGTATTGCCTAAGTTATTGAATTGCAAGCTCGGCTTCTGCCGAACCTGCCAGGAACGCTGCCAAGGTTTGGCTTCTGCCGAACCTGCCAGAGCATGCTGCCAAGGTTTGGCTTCTGCCGTACCTGCCAGAGCACGCTGCCAAGGTTCGGCTTCTGCCGAACCTGCCAGAGTAGGCCGTCAAAGTTCGGCTTCTGCCGAACCTGCCAGAGCACGCTGCTAAGGTTTGGCTTCTGCCGAACCTGCCTGAGCATGCTGCCAAGGTTTGGCTTCTGTCGAACCTGCCAGAGCACGCTGCTAAGGTTCGGCTTCTGCCGAACCTGCCAGAGCACGCTGCCAAGGTTCGGCTTCTGCCGAACCTGCCTGAGCACGCTGCCAAGGTTCGGTTTCTGCCGAACCTGTCAGAGCATGCTGCCAAGGTTCGGCTTCTGCCAAACCTGCCAGAGTAGGCCGTCAAAGTTCGGCTTCTGCCGAACCTGCCAGAGCACGCTGCCAAGGTTTGGCTTCTGCCGAACCTGCCTGAGTAGGCCGCCAAGGTTCGGCTTCTGCCGAACCTGCCAGAGTAGGCCGTCAAAGTTCGGCTTCTGCCGAACCTGCTAAAGTAGGCCGTCAAAGTTCGGCTTCTGCCGAACCTGCCAGAGCACGCTGCCAAGGTTTGGCTTCTGCCGAACCTGTCAGAGCATGCTGCCAAGGTTCGGCTTCTGCCGAACCTGCCAGAGTAGGCCGTCAAAGTTCGGCTTCTGCCGAACCTGCCAGAGCACGCTGCCAAGGTTTGGCTTCTGCCGAACCTGCCAGAGCACGCTGCCAAGGTTCGGCTTCTGCCGAACCTGCCAGAGCACGCTGCCAAGGTTCGGCTCCTGCCGAACCTGCCAGAGCACGCTGCCACAGTTTGGCTCCTGCTGAACCTGCAAGACCACCCTGCCAAAGTTTTCTTCTGACAAAAAACTTCTCATTCCTCCATACATCATCCCGGCGTTTCTTTGTAGTGCAACTTTCTTTCAATCCTGGGGGAAATCAAAGGCAAACACTGTTTATATACTAAAGACATATAATTTGTATGCAGTTAATTGAAATCATTATGGTACTCTTTGCAAATTTTTTGGCCATGTGTGAAGGTAGGAATTAAGTAACAAATGATGTTAGGCATATCTGTCCTGAAATTATATTCTGCTACTTGGTTTTAACTTGGAAAGAAATTGTCTACTGAATGTATGAATATAGAGCGGCAAAATAACATCCATGTATATTAATGATTATTTCTGGTTATATTGTATTTGCCCCTTTAAGATGACCTGATGGGCTTGTGCAACACTATGCCTATTAGCAATGTACATGTACCTTACTGTATATGTACCGGTATGTATTCCATGGGCACTTCTAGCTGGTCCAGCAATGTTTAGGTTACCCCTGACCTGTCTGACCCCTGGGTTCACATAGTCCACATGATATGTCATGTATATAATGGGGCATTGGTAACTGTGTTGCAGGGTAGAGTGAGCACCTCTTGTTACAGAGTGAGTTGATGAGCATGCAGCTTCAGATTTTTCCAGAATTATGTTATTTTATGTTGAATTGGAGTTAAAAAACAGAAAGTTGCTCTGAGGGAAAGTAGAAAAATTATAGTAGATTGGTGAAAATTTGACGGAAATTAGACAAAGAATAAAAAAAGTTATGATTTAAAAAAGTTGTAATCACTACACATAAGGGAATCTTAAATTGGCAAACTATAGTCATTCGACTGTGACGTATTCCCTGAAAACTCTCCCATTTGTTGTACGCTAAAATCATTAATTTCCAGTGTTCTCCTAAACACCTTTTCACTCTGGGTAATATTCAAAATATATATGGATTGCATATACATGTATCCTGCTATAAACAAGAAATCTCTATCATATGATTATTCGCTTTTCCCCAGAGCAAGTTGCTATAAAGGTAGGATTTCCCTTTAAACTTTAATGTAGCATCTTCATAAGAGGGTTTTTTAATGTCAAACTCACCTACTTTATTAGGTAGATTAGTTTTGGACTGATCCAATCATACCATCTATGATAGTATTTTTTCCCATATTCCTCCTCGCATCATCCCGTTTCTTGTTTAATATATAGTACAACTTCCTTTTAATCCTGGGGAAAATCAAAGGCATGCACTGCATTTATACTAAAGACATATAATTTGTTTGGCCATGTGGGAACGTAGGAAGTAACAATTGATATTGCCCCTTTAAGATGACTTGAAGAGCTTGTGCAACACTATGCCTATTTGCAATGTACATTTACCATACTGTGTATGTATTCCATGGGCACTTCTAGCTGGTCAAGCAATGTTTAGGTTACCCCTGACCTGTCTGACCCCTGGGTTCACGTTGTCCACAAGAAAACATGCCATACACATTGGGGCATTGGTCACTGTCATTTGTAATATGTGTGGGACATAAAAGTACAGTGCAGATGGCTGTTTATGGGGGAAGTTAGTACTGCATGTGATTTTTGTAAGTAACTTATTAAGTAATTAAATTTCTTGACAGAAGAGCTGAGAGAAGAACAGTGCAGATCTTCCAAAGTAAGTTAACATTCAAAATTGCATGAAATAGAAGGATCGACGTACATGCATGTAGACATGGAAAATTTAAAAGGGCACACACTCATTGCTCTCTTGTATGTATGTAGACCTAAATATCAATATCTTAATGAAAAATTGATTCAAGATCATACTCGCCTTTTTCAGTTTTACGTGCCAGAAGAATAATTACCTCCACAGCTTGTAGAATTCAGCTTGCCCAACAGTGGAATAAAATAACTCTGCCTTGTGGCTTGTCCTGGAGGTATTCATTGTATATCTTTCTTGGTGTAGACATGGGGCAAACAAATTTCATCTTTATGTGGCATGTGGTCACCTCTGATTTGCTTCAAATGTATTCTTCTAGCCAGATTGTACAGAGAATACTTGTTTTGAGACATTTTTCTGTTCGTGATTTTGGAAGATGAGAGACAGCTCTCTTCCTCTGAAAGAATGATGCTCTATGGATGTCTACTCTGGCCGAACTTTGGCGGGATGCTCTGGCAGGTTTGGCAGAAGCCGAACTTTGACGGCCTACTCTGACAGGTTCGGCAGAAGCCGAACCTTGGCAGGGTGCTCTGGCAGGTTCGGCAAAAGCCAAACTTTGGCGGCATTCTCTGGCAGGTTCGGCAGAAGCCAAACTTTGACGGCCTGCTCTGGCAGGTTCGGCAGAAGCCGAACTTTGGCGGCAGGTTCGACAGAAGCCAAACTTTGGCGGCATGTTCGACAGAAGCCGAACTTTGACGGCCTGCTCTGGCAGGTTCGGCAGAAGCCGAACTTTGGCGGCAGGTTCGACAGAAGCCAAACTTTGGCGGCTTGCTCTGGCAGGTTCGACAGAAGCCGAACCTTGGCGGCTTGCTCTGGCAGGTTCGGCAGAAGCCGAACTTTGGCGGCAGGTTTGGCAGAAGCCAAACTTTGGCGGCTTGCTCTGGCAGGTTCGACAGAAGCCGAACTTTGACGGCCTGCTCTGGCAGGTTCGGCAGAAGCCGAACTTTGGCGGCAGGTTCGGCAGAAGCCGAACTTTGACGGCATGGTCGGCAGAAGCCGAACTTTGACGGCATGTTCGGCAAAAACCGAACCTTGGCAGCGTGCTCTGGCAGGTTCGGCAGAAGCCGAACCTTGGCAGCGTGCTCTGGCAGGTTTGGCAGAAGCCAAACCTTGGCAGCTTGCTCTGGCAGGTTCGGCAGAAGCCGAACTTTGGCAGCATGCTCTGGCAGGTCCGGCAGAAGCCGAACTTTGACGGCATGTTCGGCAAAAACCAAACCTTGGCAGCGTGCTCTGGCAGGTTCGGCAGCGTGCTCTGACAGGTTCGGCAGAAGCCAAACCTTGGCAGCGTGCTCTAGCAGGTTCGGCAGAAGCCGAGCTTGCAATTCAATAACTTGGGCAATACAATAAAGCTGCCGCACTTTGTGACTACTTTTTAAAATTTAGTTTTGAAAATTGAAACAATTGGAGTACAATTATCAACATTTTAAGCACCCATTTTAATGAAAATCAGTCAATTTTTTTAGACTAAAGTAGAAAGTCTAATTTTCGAATAGAATGGGTTCTGTGCACCCCTATTTTCTTTATTTCGAGGAATATTTTGTCCGCGGACATTGCTTGAAATTGACCCCTTTTTCCGCGATTTTGGTAACGGTCATGCGGTCCGGAAGTCACATTGAGTGACCCCACCGGGGGGAAAAGCAAATAAAGATATTGCGAGACCTGGATTTTCTCCAAGGTTAGGCTAAACAACCAGAAGTAAACTAGCCTGTGTTTTGTATTTGGAAATGTTGGAGCATTAGTATACAAGTCGTTTCTTCGATAGTGAATATGGTGAGACCTGTTAAGAGTCTAACGTTAAAGACCAAGTATTGTTGAGAAATGCCAGAACCCGAAGTATTTGAATGGACTGAGTCGGTCAACTTCGTACTGTCCGAACATTTATTACAGTTAGTCCGACGGCCTCGCACGACGGATGGGTTATAATGCAAACAGGCATTTTGCAAATTCTGTATGATAAACTTTCCCCATGATCCCTCACTTTCTGGTCCCTTGTATATCTGAAATTAGCGCAGAGACCATGTTGCCCCTTAATCTTATCTTATAACATCATTGCCACTCCAGTGTGTATGGTTTAAATTTTTGATTTGTCAGTTACATGGTAATATTTGTACCATTAAAAATATGTTCTGCTTCACTGTGGTCTCCACTTTACCAATGCCAAACATTAACAGTATAAAAACTTCAATATTTTACCACAGCTTTTAAAGCCACAGCAGCCCTGTATGGCACCACCTTGAGTCCGGAGCTACATGTACTCAAAATGTCCTGTCTTCTAATCCAGAATGCAATATTCTGATCTTGTACTATATATGCCCATTAAAAATATTACAAATGTATCTATTCTTTTGTATCTTTATAATTTATAACATTCATACAACTGATATGTCTCCAAGTAACAAAATGTTATCATTAATCCAATTATAGGCTAATTTATACTGAAATGTACAATGTATTGTCAATCATTGTATCAAAACGTATATTTATCAAGACTAGCTTTACAGTGTATGCCCTAATCCCTTCGTGACCAGGACCATCAGCATAGTGTTACAGGACGGTGCACCATTAATACATCCATACACAATATTTCAAGATTCTTTATTTTATGGAATGTTTATGGAATCAAAATTACCGCTTCATACTCATTTACATGGGCGTACACTTCCAAGATAATTTTTTCATCAAATATAAAGTGATAAACATAATTATGACCTAATGTTGTTTACAAATTAGCTTGCACTGAAAAACGGACAAAGACAATTTGGACCATTGTGACTTCATTGTGATCTCAAAAGACATTGAAGTGTCATTAAGACAGGAATGATTCTCGATTTCACAAATTCCAAATGAATTCCAGTCCTCACCAGATCTGATATGCAGTGCGTCCCCAAAGAACAAAAACCCTAAATCAAAGGGTTAATTTATGCAGACTAAGTGCTCTATAAACTAATTCCAAGTCATATGCTTTCAAATGATACCTTAATGACACTGATCCATACACACTTCACCGAGCTCTATTGTTTTGAGCATGGCATGTCAAAAACCATTCTCGACTGCACAGTCTGAATGAATGCCCTTACGAGATAAGAGAAATACCAGACCCTTAACCGATTACTCCTTGATATATGGCGATACATACTATTACCAAGTTTGAAGTTCTAACCTCAAACGGATCTTGAGATATCACTAAAAACCTCTAACTTCATGTAAATATACCACTGTGACCTTTGACCTACTTACTCCAATATCTTATTGCTTGATCTTCCTATGGTGATACATACTACTACAGTCCACTACCGTTATAACGAGCATGGATACAACAAGATTCTCCCAGTCATGTGCACATGTGTCTATGTGTTCAGTACATGTATAATGAGGTAATTGGCATGGTCTTGAGCACGTCGTTAAAATGAGAGTGGACTGTACCAAGTTTGAAGTTCCTACCTCAAATGATGCTTAACATATCGCCAAGCAGTGGGACCAACTGACGTACAGTTCTTGAGCCGATTAAATTGTATCATGTGTTAGGAGTGTTTTTATCACGAAGCATAGATGTTCAGCTTCATGCAGATGTATAATAACAACACTTTTGGCAAGTGAAAAAGTCACATTTGTATTCTTTCTAGATCCACAATTTCACCTATCTTACCGAATATTCCATTAAACTCAATCAAATACAATAAAAGATTGATTCTTCACCTTATAACCAAAAACATCAAATTTGATGTTTTAGAGCAGCAAGGGCCAAAATAAAAGTGGTCTTCTGACAGGTTCTGACTCGTTAAATATGCAGAACCTGTTCCGGTCATGCATACAAGTTGGATGAAAGAAGCCACTTTCTGCGGACCTGTAGACTGACTGGTACCCGCATAGTGTATTATGTCTGTAAAAATTTGAGAACTTGGATGAACATCTTCTAAGGAAATATATGAGCTCCTCATCTCACACAGATCGAGTGTCCTCTTCAATCAGTTGTTTCCCAAGTTAGATACACTTCTGCAGATAGAAAAAGCACATACATGTATGAAAGGTATGAAACGGTCAATGTTGTACCACATGGTATGTAAAGTATTCTAGGGTTTCAGCAAGCACTTATCACAACAGTAACAGGTTAAGATCATGTTTTTCAATGAAAGCTCAATTCAATTTTGATTATTACATCATTAAGCTAACAAAACAGTGATATAATTGACTTGCCCACTGTAGTTCTTGTTCAGGGAGATCACAAAAAAATACAACACAAAAACAACAAGGACAGTCAGAACAATTTATGTCTACAGGACTATACTATTATATTACTAGGCAAGGAAGTCACTAACATCTGGGGACTGAATGAACATAAAGTTTATGACTTTATGGGATGAACCATGATCTTTGACCTACATACTCCAAAATCATTCTTGGCTATAGTATGATACCATGTACATGTACCTTCATATCAAATTTCATCAAAATCTGTCAAACATTACAAAAGTTATCGAATGGAAACTAGTGTTCACAAGACTTTTACGAATGGCTGGACAGACAGAAGGACATACGGCAGTGTGACATTCTTGAAATTTTCTTATTGAGGAAGAAATGTGTATTCCTAGAGACATATATACCTGCATTGAACACAAAGCTGAATGCCTCTGGGTATAAGACGTAATTCAGGTAAGAACTTGCCCTGAGAAAGAAAAAAAACACACAACAAAAGCAACATTGTTATGGTCTATATATTCACGATTAACAGCGCCACTACTGGCAAGCTGCCGCAGGCTAATTTCTCAGCTTGCGGGAAAATGTATTTCATACAGTGAAGAGCTGCAACTCGCTAGCCACCAACACAAAATGTACTATTTCAATTTGCTCAATTAGATATCAGCACATATTATTTATTGAATTGGAACTAAAAACACATCCATCAAATAAATTCTAACTGAAAATATGACTTTTGGGGGACAAAATTATCAAACCACATTTTTGTTGATCAAAAACAACACCAATTTACAATTTTCCATCATCAAGGAACATAGAATAGGTCCACCTGTACATGCGTCAAATAACATGATGTGTAACCTCAAATCTGATTTCATGCATAAATTAGTATAATTAGCATAATCAAGAAAATTACATTGTTTTGTAAAAAAAAAATGATAAGACTTTGGAGATTACGTCATGGGCAACGTGCGTGCTGATTTTCATCGCGATTGCTCGGTCAACGGCCGAGATCTCAGAGGGGGGCTATACAGTTTCAAAATAGCCCGGGCTATATAGGGTTAAAAGACCATTGTCTATATGTATCAATGGATTGACAAAGATGTTCCATTTATGTGACCCCATATAAACATCTGACCCAATATCTTCTCTCACAGAATATAATGGACAGAATGTACTTTGTAGGTACAAATTCACCTGTGTACCCATGATACATGTAAGTGAAAGTTATCCCTTATTTGCTCAAGGGAGACACATAGCCCTAATCAACCTATACAATAGATTACCCTATCTGCCAACCCTCGAAGTCAAGAAATATGGTCAAATGATTAAAAACAAGAGAATGAGTAAATTACTCAGTGCGAAATATATGGAAAAGAAGCATTTTTTTTTTATATTGGAATAAATTGAATCAATTTGCATAAATAATGTTTGTGTAGAACTTCTGTGTGTTTCATGTAGTTTTACCAAATGGAACAAAAAAAAACTCCAAACCATCAACAAATGAAAGAGGAGTAGCCTTTTTTTGTGATTTTGCATGGACGGACACAAGAACGCACACATGTATGGAGCCTGTTTTATAGCCCCCTCGCAAAGTTTGTTTGGCTGGGACAAAAAAATGTCAAAATGTCAAAATAGGAACATCCATGAATCTTAAATACAATTATATAGAAAGATTTTTTTTTTTACAAAAATAGGGACACATGCTTGTCAAAGGTGAAAAATGCTCATTCTTTCTCCAAAAATAGAGACAGTTCTTCACAGGTGCGTGTCAACAATTATGCAATATGAAAAACTGTTATTAGTACCTCATTTGAAAACTCTCCTAGTCCATCATAGCTGAGTTCCTTCAATACGACCAATTTCCTCTCCATGAACAGGTCATGTCTTGATGATCTAAGTTACATTACAAACAAAGAAATATTTTGTTAAACAGTTATAGTTTAAATAAAAGGTTTCTAGAATAACAAATATGATCTTTTAATTTACTTGTACTCAGGTGAGTCATAAGTCATAGACTAGTTACAATTTACTCTCAAGAAAGGAGGGGGTTGGGGAAGGGGTCTCTAAGGCCAGACGCTTCAAAGAAACAAACCCATTCCTATCGAAGCATGACTCGGTCTAAATAGCCCCCATTAAAAGATGCTCAAAACAGGCTCCTACTTACATAAGTAAAACTTATCTCCGATCTTACCATTACGTAAGATTGATTGATTGAAATGGTATTTATTATTCAAAACCACATTGCTGCTCAAAGGCTGAATGACATGGCATATAATTAATATTACCTCACTTTTCCGGCAACAATAGCTTCCACGTGGTTAAGTACATCAGCAAATGGTACAGCAGCCATCTAAGAGAAACAAATATGTTCAAAGTGTATGTCTGCAGTCGCAATCTATGGCCCAGATGAAAGAAACATTAAGTGCTCAAGGGCCCCTACCCAGGCTTTATTTGGACTTTGATCACTGAGTCACAACAGGAATCTTGTCTTGGTTCTTTGGCTAATAAATTTGCATATCACTGCTAAAGGATCATAGAGCGTTCTCCCCAAATCATAAAACAGATTATTATTATTATTATTATTATTTATTCAACCATAAAAAAATTAAAAAACCATGTACGGGGTATATAGGTATATACAGACTGAAATAGGAAAAATACAGTAAGATAAAGAAGGGATGACATGAATAACCCTACAAATTTCATACCTTTATCTCAAATACTTTTTGAGTTATTGGCATTAGCGTAGCATAGGTTCGCACATATATATCTAAATATTTGTATTTGTGTTGCTACAGTACACAAGTCAATGAGAAGATCATCATTTAAAAGCTGCGGGGGGGGGGGGGGGGGGGGGGTCAGAATAGGATTAGAGTCACAAAAGCTCGCAGCAAAAAAAAAACAACCTTGAACATATCACGGCGAATGCTCCCCGCCCTTAAGGGTTACCAAAAAAAAAAGCTGCAAGGCACTAAATGCTATCACTAGTGTTTGTAATATTATGTAACAATTAAGCCCTCAAAATGCATTTCAGAAGCATCATCACAGGACTTCTACATACTGTTGTGTAGTATTAAGTATAACTACATATAATATTACGTGTTGTTCCCTTTTTGACTTTTACCTATCCCCCTCACTTCCTGACCACCTGTCCTAACAAGTCCCTGTTTATTATCCCTTTATCCAGGAACACATTATGTTCCCATTAAGATACAGACCCCCTATTATTTGACCATAAACATAACCCCCAGAGATAGCACATGTATGACTTCTTTGTCCCATGAACGATGACTCATAGACCACCCCTTGACCACTCCATCTCCCTTGACCACTCCTCCAATCCCATAGCAACCATGATGGACAAGTGCTATAGACCAATTAGAACCCTTTACACTTTTACCCCAGTAAGAATAAGATGCCCCCAAATTTTACCTGATAGTGGAGTTTCTCCATTATAGAGAAACTTCTCATCTAGCTACCAACTCATCACCACATAATTCTGGTAGACTATCGAATTGAGGAGCTTTGCTCCTTACTCGATATATTCATATTGTTCTTCAACTTTACCTATGCCATCTGGACTCTGCCTGATAAATATAATTGAATTGTAAATACATCAACTTGTACCTCTTCGCTTCATTTACGGACTCCTCATATAATTATACGATCCCTACACAACAATACATGTAAAACTTAGAGGTATAATTTTCAGCAATATATAAACCTACCTTCAAGTCTGCAGCAGTGTTGACAGCTTCTTGGGAGGATGCCTTCTCAACCTTATACATATCACCTGTAATGAAAAATTATCATTAAAATTCATTAGTAACCTTGCAGGAAATTAAACTGAATCCATATCGAATGAGTGTTGTGGAAAACATATCTACAATTAATAATTGAAAGAATTAATTGGAAAATGTATCTACAATTTTTTAATTAAAATAATTCATTATAGAAAAGTTGAAATAATATGTCTGTATGCTAATGATAACTCCATACAGCATCTGGACTATGTGAATTTGACCCTCAATCTAATCATTAATGTAATAGTTCATTTATCTTAACGTGGTTGAGACAGAATTATTGTTTCTCTTCTATTTTGGAACAAGTACCAGGTATTCTAGCATCAACCAGATTTCAAGGTTTTTAATCACTGGCCTATACAGGGTCCTAGGTTACTTACATACTTGTACATGTATAAAAATAACTTTGTTCTATTTCCCCCTCCTCTCTGACATGAATGAATAATAAAAATTCATACCAGAAATTAATACCTTGTAATCCCTCTCAGTTACATTTGTCTCATCAATAATCGTGGAAATTTATTAAAGATAAGTAGATTACAAAAGACAGAAACATACCTTTCTTATATCCCACACCAGCTATAGAAGGTGATGCAAGATCAATATCAGTCACAGACACCTTCTCATCATCATACAGGATCCACGTTTCCTTACAAACAAGTGCAGTGTAATGTCCACTGGACATGGTACTTCCTTCATGCATCTAATGACAAGAATGAAAGAGGATTGGGTCACCTCCCATTTCCTAACTGCATAAAATATCCACTTTCATTTTCTTTTTTTTTTTTTTTTGATGGAATAACTATTCTCATCAAGGGATTGTACAGCAACTTATTCAAAGGGGTGATTTCCCATAGATATTTCTTTATGAGACTTTCAGATTGGTATTTTAAAACTATAACTCATGTTTATACCATTTTCAAGAAACAAAATGAGTTTTATTTTATTCTAAATATGTTAATAAATATCTTTAAGCTTGCTTTACGTCTTGCACTCGTCTGAGTCACACACATAGATTACCATAAGTAATGTTTGGAACAGAATTTCAAAATCATACATGTGTAGAAATTCTTTGTACCTCTAGTAACCCACTACAAAACAACAACGGCATAAGTTCATATTGGGCCTATTGACCTAAAAATTGTCAAATACTACCATATACGTTTTAACTCTTACCATTAAGCTTCCAAGGTGATATTCCTGCATAAATCCGTCTTCAAGTGGAAGGGAGAGGCAATGGCTGACATTCATCCTTTCTGTATTTTTGGTAAGTCGAGATTCGGACAAAGCTTGCCGGACCTCTGATTCTTTCCAGCGCTGTAGCGTGACCCACAGAAAGTCTGGCGGTGACTCTGCCACTGGCCTCTTTTCCATCTTGGTCAGGGTCTGTCCACTTTAAATCAAATTAGTGGGAAAATGTCAATTATAAAGCACTCAACAATTTTTTTTTTGAAATAGAAAAAACAAAAACAGTTTTACTCATTTGATATACACTAGCTGTGCAATATTAGGAACAGTAAAATAACAATGGCATGGTATCTCAATAAAAAGAATGTGCTCAATGATTTTTTAAAAAATAGCATAAAAAATAATGATTTCTAAATCAGAAATATCAACAAGTGCAGGTATCTGAAAAAGGGTAACATGATTTCATGTTTTGTTGCTTCTGCATTCTACTGGGATGGAGCCGTAATGAAGCTCTCCCCCAAGCCTTGATGCGTCACAATTAGGGCACTTAAGTTCATTGTGCCCCTGCAAATGACAACAGCTAAAACAGAAGGTAAACCAAATGGAAAACAAAACTAAATCAGAAACAAATATCTATAAGCAGTTTTCTGTTTGATAAAGGAGAACTTGTGTCAAATAAAGATATTATGAAATAATCAGACCAATTTGTTATATTCACTGCCCAATCAATACTCATAGATATACTGAAATGTTTGCTGAATAGCATTTGGCAAGTCTGGTCTGCCATTTCAGGATATTTGTTTATTTAAAGAGCTGATGTTTTTTACTAGCATCATGGCTCTTTACAGGCACATCTCAGTCTGGGCCCTATGAGGTTCATGTACCAAGCACAGACTGTTAGTTTAGTCTTGCCCCCTTGAAATCAATTTAATTGACCTGGAGCTTTGGGCATATTTCCGGACCCCCGTACAATTGAAAATTTTGAGGTATCCTTTTTTCAGCCTAGCCTACCTTCCCTAAAGAAGTCCTAAAAAATTTATTTGAAAACCCACAACACATTTTAAAGAGGTAATTTAAAAATGGCAATTAGGACTTTGACACTCATGCACATTTTATTTTTATAGTAGGTTTACGTAATAAAAAAAAGGAAAATATAATAGGGAATTCATGTAGAATCAAAACTTATACCTTTGAAGGAAAATGCATTTACTTGAACCACAATGGAGACATTGCGAGGACAGGATGTCAAGCATAAACCGTCCAGCATCGTGTTGCTCTGCATCGTTGTAGGAAGGCAGAAGATCCTTCAAACTCTGTACAGCCTTCTTCACTGCAGCAGTGTTATCTGCATTATAAAGTTGTAAGACTCCATCAAGGGCAGGGATCTTGTGTACAGTCTGTTCCCTGTACAAGTGGACAACTGGAGATGCTACAAGAATTTGTGCAGTGGCATTCATATAGCACGTATTCCCGGTATTTCTTATACCCTATGAGAGAAAAAAATAGGAATGAAGAGGTGACAACAAAATTATTTTAAAAGTATCTGTCAATTCTTTTGTAGGCCTATAACATTGTTTTACAAATTTCTTATGTATGCTATTGTTTTTAATTCTGATGTATTTTATTGATTTGAGACTTCTGATATTTAAGGTCATTATTTAGATCAATTTTTTAGCTTGCATAAATGATAAATCAAGTCTAAAGATTGAAATATAACTGATTTATAAACCAAACTAGAAACTTCACTTTGCCACGCGTTTTGTACACAATTTTCGGCTTGATCTTTACTCACAAAATATCAGGTACCTGTAACCGCTAGCGGAATGTCCGATTTTCAATAATTTGGTGTCAAAAGATTTGTAAGTCATAAAAAAGTCATAAAGCGAATTGCTGAAAACGCGTTGGGTTTGATTGCGGGACAAACATTTTCTAGCCGCTAGCGAAAGAAACAAGACAAATGCGACTGCGTCTCTTATGTGCCTCCGCATATGACCTCTTTGACCTTCTAACTCATTACTCCATCAAGTTTGAAGATTATACTCCAAGTGGTTATCGAGATATCGTGATAAAAGGCCAATACCTGGAATTTCATAGGTTAACCTCTGTGACCCTTAAGCTGTGACCCAAGTTCTCCAAAATCTAATCAGATCGTCTTAATTTGACAGTGATATAAGCTATCACCAAGTTTGATGTTCATATCTCAAGTGGTCCTTGAGATAACGCGATAACGAGGCCACTAGCTGGAAATTCAAATATTGACCTCTGTGACCCTTGACCTTTGACCTACCTACTCCAAAATCTAATCAGATCGTCTTCCTATGGTGATATATACTATCATCAAGTTTGAAGTCCATATTTCAAATGGTTCTTGAGATATTGCGATAACGAGGCCAATACCTTCAAATTCATAAGTTGACCTCTGGGACCATTGACCTTTGACCTACGGACACCAAAATCTAATCAGATTGTCTTCCTATGGTGATACATACTATCATACAGTTTGATTTTCATAAAGTTTCATAAGTTGACCTCTGGGACCCTTGACCTTTGACCTACGGACACCAAAATCTAATCAGATTGTCTTCCTATGGTGATACATACTATCATACAGTTTGATTTTCATATCTCTAGTTGTTCTTGAGATATCGCGATAACGGGAAAGCGGGATGGACGGACAACCCGCAAACATGATGCCTCCGGCCGGCACCACCTTTAGTGGCGGAGGCATATAAAGTCATGAAGCGAGACAAACATTTTGTAAGGCCCCCCCCCCCCCCCCCCCCCACCGTTGAAGTTTAAGGGTCTATGCACTGAACTTCAAATAAAGAAGAATTTAATTGAAGATACTGTATAAATGGTTATGTTCGCGGTGCTTTTATTTTCGCGAATTTCGCGAATCGCCTTTGAACCGCGAAAATAACAACACGCGAATAAAAAAGGGCGAAAGTTGAAGTAACGATTAGACCCTCGCAACTGGGAAATTAACATCACGCAAAAATGTCCGACAAGTACCCATTCGGGAAAATATCTGTACCGAAAAATTTCAGCTCGTACAGTACTGATCATGAAGATGTTTACTTTTTGTGGGTGGCTAGAATTATTAGACGGTATGAATTGTAAAGATTTTTTTCTTTCAAAGTAACAAAAAGTAAGTAAGATAATATATAGGCTCACAACTTTACATCTGATTACCTCTAAATGTACAGTAATACACATTTATTATTTTTTCAACTGAAGAAACAAAAAGAAACATACCAAGCCAGTTGGTGCATGTGAACATTGTGAACCTGCAGCAGGTTGTTTGTCTTTTTGTTTGGCTTGTTTGGCTTGTTGTTTGGCTTGTTGTTTGGCTTGTTTGGCTTGTTGCTTGGCACACTACAAATGACCAAAACATAAAAAAGATACAATCAGATGATGCAACTTGCAATGCAAAATTTAGGTTTAAAAATTCTTGGACATAATTATTGCAAATTAAGGTCAGAATGGAAGAAAACAAATCTTTATGGAGTCCAAGCAAGAGTAAATAATGAACATGAGAACTTCCACAAAATAAGTACCATTTATAATACTGCCAGACATGGCATCTGTTGTTGCTCACATTAGATAAAAGTCGTCAGTAAGTGATTTAATAGGTGAGTATGAAAGACGTTGACTACAGTAAATGACAAGTTAATAAAATGTAACATGTGATTTGAATTAGAAAAATAATTAGTCAATAATATAGATATATTGACTGCCTTGAGAGGCATACAATGATAGATCTAGTTGTTTCTATGCTCGAGGGGACCTCACAAGTGCTATGACCCCAAAACGTAGCCGCAGGGTCATGGCAGGTTGTGAGGTCCCCCAGAGCCCATAGAAACGACCATGTCTTGAATATTAAAAGCAGTCAATATATCGTTTATATACCGAAAAAACAAGAAGATCTAACTTAACAAGATCGTAGTTTAGATCGTACAACTCAACGGGACATCCGACACTCTACATTGACAGTCGAGTACGTTGGACATGACAGCACAAAAGCAATTGGACGTGATGCAAAGAAGCCGGTAGCCCGCTGTGCCTGAGTAACTGTTAGTTTTGATTTCCCTTTCTTTTTATGATGTCAATATGGGACTTAAAGGTACCCATTAAGTGATCCTGGCATTGGTTGGTTTATCCATTTTTGCCTCTTTGGAAATAAAGTTCCCTAAAACCGAAGCGAGACTAGAATACAAATCGTAGTCGACACTAGTCAATCGCCTAAATGTAGCGACTAGGGAAAATTCCTTTACGTCTATGGTATCTTCGCTACACATCGCGCAGAGGAAATTAATAACACAGGTAAACCAAAGGGGATCGCAGCAAAATGCGTTACAGGCGGGTACAAAATAGATATAAACCGGGGCGACTGGGAAAAATTGAACGATGAATTTCTTAACAGGCATGGTTAAGGACATGACTACACTTTTAACCAATCAGAAGACACTTGTATTAGTAAAGATTCTTAAAATGAGGTATGTAAAACAATAAAGCTTAAATGGAGCCAGTCGTCGGCCGCCTGGGTCTGGTCTTCAGCCACCTTATCAATCTTCTCTCTAATTTCTTATAATAAACTTAATATGGCCTAATTCTCAATCAATATCATAAGGTACATGTAGCTACGTCAATAGTTTTTACAACTTTATGCTTGGAATGTTAAAGCTTCACGAGAGGATTTCTTAAGAAAGAATTTTTACTGTAACTCTCATTGTGTTAGATCGGATGCTCGATCTGCATATGAACGAAAACAAGGAAACGCAAAGCGTAGCATCCCCCTCGCAGGGTACAATTGGCCTATGTATAGTCAGAACAAGTTTATACCTCCATTAGACTTATTACTAGGCAAGGAAATTACTAACATCTGGGGACTGAATGAACAGAATGTTTACTACTTTATGGAATGAAATTACTAACATCTGGGGACTGAATGAACAGAATGTTTACTACTTTATGGAATGAAATTACTAACATCTGGGGACTGAATGAACAGAATGTTTACTACTTTATTGAATGACCTATGACCTTCGACCTTTAACTTGAATACTCCGAAATTAATCTTAGGCTGTATTTTGATACCGTGTACCTTCATCCCAAATTTCATTAAAATCCGTCAAACATTACAAAAGTTATCGAACGGAAACCACATTTTCGCATAGATCTATTTTCGTGAGCTATGAACTTTGACCTTTGACCTACATAGGCCGAAATCGAAATTGAGGTGTGTTTTGATACCAGGTACCTCCATATAAAATTTTATTGAAGTTCCGTCAAACATTACTAAAGTTATCAAATGGAAACCACATTTGTTACGGAAGTATCCCTCCAGAGGGATAATAAAGTCAGAAAAAATCTTGGACCCAGGAGGGATTCGAACCTGTAACATCTACCGAGCTATCCGGGAAGCGTACTACACCACGTTGCCATCTCTGGTTCTGCGGAGAAGACACGATGAATTAGGAACAAATACCCCAGGGCTCTTACTCTTAGTTCTGACTCATTAATATTCAGTCCCCAGTAGGACAATTAAAGATTAGGAATGTTAAAGCTGGGTTATAGTTTTGGTAGCAAAAAGAGAATTGGCATGAAACTGATCAAATATAGTCTGACATTGTCCAGAATGCCTAAATCTAGATGATCTATTTGAGACTTCTACTTCTAGTTTTAAACAATGAACGTTAGACTTAACTTAAGAGTTAAGGATTTCAAAGAAAATGATTTTCAAGTGCAAAATAGACACCCATTAATAAGCCATGGCATCAGCATATTATCATAGAGTTCCAAGTTAAACGTTAGATCTACTAGATTCCTCTAGGCTCTAGTCTAGATCTAACGTTAGACCTAGATCTATGAGTATGACTAGATCTATACCCACTTGACTGAGTTCGGTTACGAGGTCGATCTATCGATAGGTTGACCTCGTAGTCATACTCATACTCAGTCATAGTCGTACTCGTACTCAGTTGTACGTATGTGATATCAAGATATAGATCTAGGGTATTATTACCTAGGAATTTTTCAGAAACACAATGCATAACTTACCTGTAGGCCTAGACCTATAGACTAATTCTGTGAGCCCATCATGTGTCACACTCAACTTGAACTTTGCTGCTTTCTTTCGGAGCCCCCTCTTCTTGTTGTCACTCATCCCTTCCGGATAACTCCTATTCGCAAGAAACCTTTCGATGTTCCTGCAATCATCAACAAATTGCTCATCTGCCATTTTGTATGACTATCGCTCATACGTACGACTACGATGACAATGAATGCTGAAGGTCGATGCTGTCGAAATTCACGTTGACGTTATCGAGTTCGCACCTAGCCTTTAGTCAAGGCACTCGTGCTGTATTTCCCTAAACGCGCCTGAATACATAGACTAATCGCGCGACGACTGTGATCTGTGGGACGGGGTGCGTCAGCATCTCGGCCTTTACTAACCTGAGTGGTTGTTGTAGTTTATTTCTTTTGTTTTGTATTATATTTCCGCTCCCGAATCAGGAGATAATTAGATGCAAAGCATCTTACCCAGAAAGCCGGCCAAACCGCCCCTTCCAATCCGACGCACCAATCAGAGTAGACGATTCGAGAAAACTTCATGCATATTCATTATCAACATAAATTATATAATCATAAATACATTTTTGAGCGGTTACAGAACATGGCGAGCGACGAAGGAGATCTCTTATCAAAGAGCCTTGAATATGCGGTCGAAAGGTTGAAATTATCATCTTTTAAGGAGTTACAATCAAAAGCTATAAAATCAGCAGTGAAAGGGGAAGATGTATTTGTTAATCTTCCAACGGATTATGGCAAATCTGCGATTTTTCAAGCCATTTCACTGTGCAAGGACTTCTTTGTGCGGACGACCACAGTCGCTGCCAGCACACCATCCCCATCGGCGTCTACTCCCGAAGCTGCCCAGAGTTCGGGGGCCTACTCACACCGCACTGCACTGTCCATTGAAGTTATCGTTTCACCTCTTATTTCTTTAATGAAAGAATGTGAACCAAACTTGTCACACACAATAAAATGATATCTTCAGTTAAGTTCAGTATAAGAAATAGCTAGGAAAACTCTTGCACAGCCCTTACAAAAAAGTTGTATAGAATTCTATAGAACGCTTTATAGAGTTCTATAGAACTCTATAACATTCCAGATTCTCTATAGAACTTTTAAGAATTCTCTATAGAAAGCGGTTTCCTCTATAGAATAAGTTTTCTATAGATTTAAATTTCTATAGAAAAGTTAATTCTCTATAGAATTTTTAAGGTTGTCTATAGAAATCAGTTTCCTCTATAGAATTCTATAGAATAAGTTTTCTATAGATTTAAATTTCTATAGAAAAGTTAATTCTCTATAGAATATTTTAGGCTGTCTATAGAAATCAGTTTCCTCTATAGAATTCTACAGAATAAGTTTTCTATAGATTGAAATTTCTATAGAAAAGTTAATTCTCTATAGAATTGTTAAGGTTGTCTATAGAAATGAGTTTCCTCTATAGAATTCTATAGAATAAGTTTTCTATAGATTTAAATTTCTATAGAAAATTTAATATGAAAAATGGCGTCCCCACTTCTCTATAGAATTTTTAAGGATGTCTATAGAAATCATTTTTCTCTATAGAATTCTATAGAATAAGTTTCCTATAGATCTAAATTTCTATAGAATTCTATAGAATTTTTTTTCTATATGAAGATATGTATCTCATGCATATTCATGATAATTTGCATGTTTTCACAGAAAATGTAATTATCATGATCTGTCAAGCAAATGTGACAATTAACATCAATTTTGTGATTTATATTTTCTAAGACAATTATTGACAAATATAATATATATGTACGATTTTTTTAAACATGTAACTTAAGACGTAAAATAGATATATTAATATATGTAATTTACTAACCAGTAAAAACGTGTATAATTTTGTATATGTATGTAAGATCTCCGTACTACTTAATTAACAATATATACTCAACTGTTTTAAGCTTCAAATGATCTTTGTGATGGAGCAATTGCAGGAGTCTATATAAATATGGTTTAGTCGGTGGCCAGATGTCATGCAATATTGATTATTGATTGCTGGTCGCTACTGAATAATAAACTGGTTTTCAACTGGTAAATAATGGTCTATAGAATTATTTACAAAAAAACTTCTATAGAATTCTATAAAAAATATCTATAGAATTTCTATAGGCCATTCTATAGAATGTTTTATAGAGATTCTATAGATGTCCGTTATAGATTTCTATAGAATTTGTATAGAAAAGTGGCCCACTTTTCTATAGAATCTCTATAAAACATTTCTATAGAATTGCTATAGAATAAAATGGTCTATAGAATTCTTTATAAAAAAATTCTATAGAATTCTATAAAACAAATTCTATAGAATTTCTAAAGGCCATTCTATAGAATGTTTTATAGAGATTCTATAGAGGTCCGTTATAGATTTCTATAGAATTCTTATAGAAAAGTGGCCCACTTTTCTATAGAATTTCTATAAAACATTTCTATAGAATTGCGTATAGAAATTCTATAGAATTTTTTTTATAGAATTCTATAGAACTTTTTTGTAAGGGAGGAACCATGCAGAATGTACTGCATAGTAGATATCTACCCTTTTTTGCACATCTATTACATTAGACCTAAGCAGAATTACCAGAATTTGATGTCCTTTTCATTATTTTAATTCACTTGCATGCAGCTAGCCCAGCTAGCCCTGCAAATTCAAAGCTCCATGAACTCACAACCCCTGATGAACGCATCGTTTTCACCCCGTTTTCACACGTACACAGATATTCACGTGTTGTACAATAACAATTCCGACCAGCTGATCGTGCGAACCACTAGAGTCTATGCGTAGGTTAAAATGAAAAACAAGGGAACAAAATTTTACTATGAATCTACTAAAGTAGCAAAATAATAAATACCCTAGTCAATAAGTAGAATATTGTTTTTGATAAATTCATATTTTATTCGAAATTGAACTAGATATTATTTTATTTTTTTAGTACATTTGAATACCGATTCCCCCACAATTTCATGGACGAAGCCATTTTAAACACCGCGCGGTTAAAACAATTAGGATTGGCCACGATCATCGCTAGCTGCTGTATATGTAAGACCCTCATGCATATGCACATAATGATGAGCTCCGCAATTTAGCAAAGGCCAAGCCGCTGAAGCGGCTCGGTCCAGCGATCACTGCTGTAAAGCCACACTGCATTAGTCTATTTTCAGACCCTGCTCGGCAGACAAGCAGCGCGCGAGGCCTTGTCCAAAGGCTAGTTCGCACCCAGATCAGCATGCTGTGTCGCAATATATCGTGCCGAGTACCGCGGTTATAAACCTTATTATTAAGTAATATTTCAAAAAAAATAATATTGGTTTTCATTCCAACAATAAATACAAAAGTATCAAGATAAAGCTAAAATTTATTTTTACCACGGTTTATTCGACACAAGTAATAAAAATATACGCGATTATATAAGCAGAAACGTTCGGCCAATGTCGGATAAGAACGGCGGCTTTCGAACGTATCTGCGAACAAGTCGATCCAGTAGATTCGTTCCGAGGAACAAATCGGCGCGCCGATTTGTTCCGCGGAACCCGGAACAAATCGCCTACCACACCGGCCCCAAACAACTTGATCCGAATGTTTGCCCCTTAATTGTCATCTGTTTGGGGTAAAGCAAACTTTGGAAGCACTACAGAAGCTTTAGAAAGGCGACCAAACATTGCTCTATCGGGGAAAACAAACAAACCACTTAACGAACCTCTCCCATTACACGGACTCCTTATACCAGTGGTGGAGGGGTGTACAAATACCCCCTTCTAATTGAGACATTTTCCTACCGTAAAAGCAGCTATTGATTGGAGGAAGAGATATCAAGTTCTTATTATGACCTGAACTTTTGGATTTACACGACTATAGGCTAGTCGTGGTATTGAAATGTGGAAATTGTAAAGGTAAGTAGGGGGCCTAGCATAATGTATAATATTCTCTTTATTAGCGTTGGAGACGGAAACCATAATAAATTATGTGTGACGAACAGAACTTATGCTTGTAAACTTAAGTGCACAGTGTTTGCTTGGCGCTAGTCATGCATACGAACAATGGACAGCTTTAACAGAAAGCTTTGTAGGAAAATGTATCATGTATATAAATATATATATAGTATAGGTCAACTCCCTTGTCACTCTTAGAAACCGAAGGAAAAGGCAAAGGTAAAAGTCATTTTGGAGAGAAGGGAAAAGTTATATGGGTCAAAATACAAGTAAGGAAAAAAGAGGAAAGACGGACGAAGAAAAGGGAGAGACTGAATGTGAAGGCTATATAGTAAGATAGATGGTAATGCTTTAAAATCACCACTAAAAATAAGAAAACTCAACAACATTTTTGCTCACGGCGCTTGGGTAGCAGCGCCCTCTGTCTGACGAATAATATCTAATTGGGACTTTAATAATTGAGTTGTGAAGAAAAAAATTGCACTAACAGACAAGATTCACATCTAGCTGTTTAGGTTATAGTTGTGAAATCCGTCTGTGTAGGCCTATACTACTTCTCCTGTGACATCGGCGTACTGGATGAACTCGTTTTTCCTGAAGATTCGTAATTTTGAAACACAAACTTGCCATACCAGTGGGTTCATAATTCTGAAAATATAAAACAGAGTTCCTAATTCAGAACATTTTTCGAAAATTTCGAAAATTAGATAGGGTTCGTTATTCCCGAAAACACACGATACATGCTAGGTTATAATATGTCATTATCGAAATAATGATCGACCTTCGGAATTACATACCCTATTTCATTTTCGGAATTATGACCCCTATATAATTTTTCAGAAATACGAACATTCGGACTAATGAACCTTCGGAATTATGAACTTTCGGGGAAAAAACAGGACATCGACGTACTGAGGACTGATATGAAAAGAGGCCTTAACACTCCACAGATAGGAAGCATTGATTGCCGTAGTATAGACTCACCATCATGCACTCTGTTGTGGCATCCATATATTAATTATATCCCAGTGTATATCATAATTAGTTGTTATGGAAACAGAAAACATCCTAATGTGAGAATGGATTGAAAGCTTTCATCAATCATTAGACGAAAGGCATGAATGAGATAGCGACATGATTAACGGAGCATGGTTAATTATCGACAAGGCGGCTTCTAAACATACATGTACGCCTACATGATTTGTTTTAAAGGGTAAAATGTATGTATTCGATGTCATATTAGAGCATTTCTAGGATTTTGCAATAGGATAGGGAAGGAGAGACAGATACAAAGATATATATATAAATATATATATATATATAGAGAGAGAGACAGAGACAGAGACAGAGACAGAGATAAAGACAGACAAAGAGAGAGACAGACAGAGACAACGACAGAAAAAGAGAGCGCTTTTCACGACAATCTATTTGTCAATTTTCACGACAAAATCTAGGCTTCGCACCGTTTTCTTCATAGTGAAGCGGAGAAAGAAAGATAGACTGGTAGGCCTACAGAGAGAGACAGATTAAAAAATTGATATTTTTTCGTAACCCATATTTTATGCTGAGAGAAATAACAGATTGCGTTTTACAAGGGGGAGGCGCCCCCGTGCCCCACCATTGACCCCCCTCCCCCCCCCCCCCCATTCTGGTGGATTCACACATGTGTTCATGATGAGATTCACGCATAATGATGAGCAGCGCATCAACTATCAAGTGTCCAAAATCGATCCACAAATCACTACAAATATCTGGAATTGTCGACCGTCCGAAGTAGCCTCGGTTTTCTTTGGTCGGTCAATATGAACGCATATTCGAACGTTTCCTTAATATGCAATCAATCGTGTATGATACGTGCTTACAGACATTATACGCTGTCTCTGATTTCTCCCTTAACATGGGAAGTATACAAGGAAATCATCTACAACCATCGTCTGGTTTTTAATTGGAATGAATTTCATGGAACCAAACAAGAATCCTTGAACATGACGAAGGCTTTGACAAGTTGTCAGATGGAAATAATGAACATCGTGATTTTGCTCTGCTATTCATTCTCAAACCGAGGGATATCACCGAATGCAAATACATTTTGTCTGGAGTCAATGAAATCGATGTAATCGGACGAGTATTAATGTCATTGGGCTTGATTTTTTCAGATGAAAATGAATAGAAATTTGTGTTTTTTTTTCTGCTGTTACTCATATTCAAACGGATGGATGATCGCCTAATGCAAATACATATCTTCTGAAATTAAATTGATAAAAACAGACGAGCGTTAGTATTCGATATGGACATGACTTTTCCAGATGGAAAGAACGGAGATTTAGGTTTTCTCTGATTCTCATTTTCAAACAGATGGATGATCACGAAGCAAAGCGTATATACATATTACCTGGAATTAAATTGATAAAAACAGACGGTCATTAGTGTCATTGTTGACTTGACGTTTTTCAGATGAAAAGGAATAAAACAACGTGATTTTGATCTGCCTAATATGTTCAAATACATAGACATCATCTAACGCACAATACTTATCGCCTGGAATTAAATTTATGAAAACGGACGAGCATTAGAGTCACTGTAGACTTGACATTTTTTCGGATGAAACGGATGAAACTTGGTGAATTTTCTCAGCTTCTTTCCTTTTCAAACAGACTCTTACCACTGAATGAGATAAGCGGAATAGGGAACCGATTTCTGAATTCTGCAGCCTTGTCGGCGTAAACGGTATGGTCATCATGTTCATTATGAGAAGCAGGCGTTTTCATGGAGAAAGCAAAGTTAATCATCGGCCGCTATAAACAGGTTAGCGGAAGCCATAAATGAGGATTGCAATATTTGTTTAGAGGTAAGATCACTGTAGTTAGGTTTGAATAAATGTTTGATTTGTTTGCCAAATGTTGCATAAGGCTACAAGGAGCATCATCATCATCATCATCATCGTCATCATCATCATCATCATTATCCCCATCGTTATCATTAGCATCACCATCACAGTTATCATCACCAGCATCATCATCATCATCATCATCATAATCTGTATAATCTTTATTGTGATTATTAGTATTATTATTAGTAGTAGATTATTTATAATTTGTATTGTTATCATTAGTACCAGTAGTAGTTATAGTAGTAGTAGTAGTAGTAGTAGTAGTGGTAGTAGTAATAGTAGTAGTAGTAGTAGTAGTAATAGTAGTAGTAGTAGTAGTAATAGTAGTAGTAGTAGTAGTAGTAGTAGTAATAGTAGTAGTAGTAGTAATAGTAGTAGTAGTAGTAGTAGTTGTAGTAGTAGTAGTAGTAGTAGTAGTAGTAGTAGTAGTATAGTAGTAGTAGTAGTAGTAGTAGTAGTAGTAGTAGTAGTAGCATAGTAGTAGAAGTAGCAATAGTAGTAGAAGTAGAAGTAGAAGTAGCAGTAGAAGTAGAAGTAGAAGTAGATATAGAAGTATAGAAGTAGCAGCAGCAGTAGTATTGACATTATTAACATTATTATTAATATTATCATTAAATCATCAGCAGCTCATTCCCAAAGAAAATCAGAAGCAATGAACATCGGGAAAGCAAAAAAACAATGGTGTCGTCAGAAAGTCCTGTTAGAAGCTAACTCTCATTTTAAACAGCTTCATCAGAAGAGAAAGGCCGCTATACTCAGGTTATCGAACCATCGAAGGGTGAGTTCAATCATTACTTTTATTCATTTTGTTTTCTCCCTCTCACGGGGTGGATCACCCTCACAGCAAAATGTTATTTCCATAGGGCGGGCCATAGGGGTCTACCATTATAAACTCATATCACAGATACAAATTCCTTTGAAATATTGATCAGATACAATACGTGAAATTCTATATAAAGAAGTGATTTAGTCGATTGGTTTAAAAGCTATCTATCTATCCATATAAGTATCTTCTCCCGGTTCGGAGGTTGATTGCAACATCTCTCCATTTCACATCTTCTGCCATTCTGGACGTTTGAAACTCAATGCACATCAAAGGTCGTGGTTCGATCCCCGACACGGCACTAATGTCATTTGGCAATCTTCATTTGCCTCACTCGACCGAGGTGAGGTGAACTGGTAAATTAATTCCTTGAAATGCTGGAGCGCTGTAATGGCAGCTAAGCTAAAGCCAGGGTAATAATTAGTGCGCCTCGGAATAGAATGTATAGATAGACGGCGCTATAGAAATGCCTATTATTATTATTCAATCAAAATAATAATACAAAATACTTTAAACATAGGTTTTTATTACAAAATGAAATATATGAAAAATATAGAAAAAACAATTAGATATAAACATTTATCAATAGGGATATAAAAAAGAAAGACATTAGACACAATAAAATCATCTAAAAGACATAAACACATACTTGTCTACAACTATAAAACAAACAAAATAAAACATACACACACACTCACACACACACACGCACACACGCACACACGCACACACGCACACACACACACACACATATATATATGTATTCAAAGACAAGTAGAAATGAGGGATGAAAGTATAACAAGAGTAGGAGGGGTGGAGGTCATTAATCAATATATTTGCTAATTGATCGTTTTTATTAAATAATAGTAAGGTATTGTATAACCCCGATTTCAAGAACGGATGGCAAGGTGCGTTATAATCCCAAACTCTCTTTAAAAAAAAAACCTGTATGTGCTTTTCATGTTCTCTTTCCCCATTCCATTTTTGTCTTTCTCCGTCTGTATCTGTCTTCCTGTCTTCATTTCTTTGTTTGACTCTCTCATTTTGTTTTTGGCCATTTTATTTCGGGCACGCCTCCTTTCGTCTTTATATCTTTTTCCTTTCTTCCAACCTTTCTCTCTCTCTTTCTCTCTTTTTTTTCTCTCTCTCTCTTTCTCTCTCTTTCCCTTTTATTTCTCCCTGTCTCTTTCTTTTATACAATCCTCCCCTCTCTCCTTTTCTCTCACCCTGTCTTTTTTTTTCTCTCTCTCTCTCTTTATTTTCTCTCTCTCTCTCTCTCTTCTCTTTCTCTGCATTTCTTTCTTTCACTCTATCATCACCAACTCTCTTTCTCTCCTTAACTCTCTCACCCCTCCCCCTTTCTCTCACACTCTTTCTCTCTCTAACCTCTCTGTCATTTCCCCCTCTCACTTCTCTTTCTCCTCTTCTCCATCTGTTACTCTATAATCCCCCTTTCTCTCTTTCACTCTGCATTTCCCGATTAATCCATCTATCTCGTCAGTACAGAGTAGAGCATTGTATTAATGTAATCGAATGTAATGCACAAATATTTTGTTGTTTTGTTGCTTGTTGCTAGGTAGGACAAACATTATAGCTCGTCCTACCTAACAACACGTAATGTATGCGCAGTCCGTCTATATTGCAATGTAATTATTCTTAATATAGCAGGTGAATGAACAAATTTGTAACGAGACACTTAACGAAGATTTGTGCATTAATTTTGATTACATGACGAAAATGGCCTAAAGCAATCAGCTTTTCATTCTACAAATAGCCACATTTCCTTTCTCTTCATCGCCATGCATTCCATTCCTGTACATTTCCGAGGCAGGTGTTTTCCCATTCAACCCTCTTCAACCCAGACTACTGGCGTATTTAAATGATGGGCAGGGGGGGGGGCAATTACCCCTCCTTACAGATTTCGGACCAAGACAACAAAAAAACGCAGCCCTAGTCTTATGTATTGGATTAGGGATTCATTGTTAAGGTACTACGTTTCCTCTTTGAAAGGTGCACGAAATAATTAGAGATACATGCCTAAAAAATATTATTTTAATGAAATAAAAAAATGTTTGGTCACTCGCACATAATGGAAAGTTGCACTGTGGTAAGCTTTAAGCTTTCAAGCTTTCAGGTCATCAATTCAGGTTTAAATCCCCTATATCTTTCCAAAATAAATATACAAATATATATTTTGGAGATACCAACACTGTTATAAGCAAATCACGTGCATCATAAGTGGTGTCTTTCCTGAACTATATTGATCATCGTTATCTCCCCCCCCCCCCCCCCCACCTTCCTTGAACCAGAGTGCGGATACGCCACGGATCCCACGTCTCGTGCTTTACTTCGCCCAACAATACCCCAATGGCGATATATTGATTTTACAAAAAGCCCTTTCCTTGACATATCTGCCACCCCTACACTAGCACACACACAGCGTACTTGGTTATTATAGATAATAGTTCAACGCGACGTCACTGATTTATGATCTCATTGAGTATTAGCACCGTTTAGGATTATCTAAAATTAAAATTGTGTTTTAGGCACGTTGTAATCGAGGGATCATCAAACCTGAAATGCACCTAAACAAATAGCAACTGAGCGGTAACTACGAACAATATTTTTTCGTTCATTCGCTCTTTACTTCGACTGGCAACTCGTGTGTCATAAGCGAACAGAGTATTTTCAAGTGCACGACACCGGCTTGTTCGACTGGAAACGGCCGTTTCGTGTTTTACGAGCTTTTAATTCTCAATATCTACAATGCACCGAAAGGACAGACTAATAAACCGATGATGAATGTAGGCCAATTATGGAAATGATAATACGCCCGTACTACAGATCACCTTTTATTCATAGGAATTTCTTATTGTATGGAAATATATCGTGTTCGAATTAACTGTACAAAAAGCAGCTGTGTACGCCGTAACAACGTCACGCGATTGAAGCCATAGAAATATATAATTCTACACGATTTCATGTGAGGGTTTCAAGTAGATACTCAAGAAAGGAGAACAATAATTATTTAAAGAAAGATTGGACTATGTCTCAATTTCTGCAAGTCCCGGAGTCGAGGCGGACAAACAGCACTGTTTCCCCCAGCAAACGTCGGTACAAGCTCTCCCCGGTGGCACCCGGCTACGAAGATCAAGGATGGGTATGTTCTTGAAGATATCATGTAATCATAGACCAACAATTTTTGTTCTATGATATATGCAGCCAGTTCCAAATGTTATGGATTGCCATTTTCAAATAATTTAAAAGAACATTAAAAAAACTGTGATAAAAATCGACAGATTAATGATATGATATATATATTATACAGTAATGTGATGTACTTTCACAACAGCTCAGTTTCCTAACAACCATTCATCAAAATAATTTATAAACTATTGTATTTCAAATAGCTTTATAATATGGCATAACCAAATATTGATCTTCTTTGTCATTTCGTAGCAAAGTATCTTAGATTCAAAATATTTGTTTGCAAGAAATGACCTGCTACAACATTACACGTGTTTCTCTGAAAGGCGTTCATATAAGTTATGACCATCATTATATTACACTCGTCGTCAAAGAACTTGAGCGTTTTCATATCTCACAAATTTCGTGCATAATTCATGAGCTATTTCGTGAAACCGTTGCCTTCGATGAATATCCTATACTTTGCGCATTCGTTTGTTTCTCTGTTCTACATGTCAACAAAGCATAGCCCTTGATTATTTGGTACACGGGTAATATAAGATCTAGGGAGGAAAAATCAATTGAGAACCTGTCTCACACAAAAGACTTGCGACAAAAAAAATAAAAGAAGGACTGGGCTAATTTATTGATTTCCATTGTAAAGGTTTTATGCATCAATACTGGCTTGCGATCTTTATGTGCGGTTACCAACTCAAATAGAAAAACAAGAGAGCGTTTAGGTTTACAGTTCTGTTATACTCTACCTATTTTCGATCGCCTTGAAATTGATAGTTGTTTACCATATATTTGAAAGCGGTGTTTTAATTTTTTTGTTTTGTCATTCTAGCTTTTCCAGTTTGAGAGGATATAATTTTAGATAATCGACTGTATTAGTTTTGTTCTGTTTTGTTTTTGTTTCAAGGGTAATAAATCTTTAGGCAGTAATGATATAGAAGTGCGCCATCTTTTGACAACGCAGTAGCAGCAGCAGCAGAAGCAGCAGCTCAGAAAGGATGAAATAAATGAAAGAAAGGAAAAAAAATAAGAAAAAAATAAAATGAACTGAAATCTTAAAATATAATAAGGAAATAAATAGTGCAAATTCTGTTTATTCTGTCTAATAACTATTGTGAATATATCATATTGCAATTAGCTTTTATGAATCGTTTGATTATGTTGTATGACCGGGGATGTGCGCGAGGCAATATTGTTAAATCTATATGATTGCCTGATCGCATGTAAAAACAGCGGATGAACATGTTTCTACATGGTTAACCTTTTAATAATCTCAATTGTGCTGACAAATATATCTAAATAAAGGATGAGCCACGCTCGTATAATGAAGCAAACAATAACGACATAATATCAAAACGTTTGTATTTCGTCTCTTGCTCTCGCATGGCAACGGATAACTTGATTGCAACAGTGTGTCTATTGTTTACGTTGAACGATCTCACTGAAATAAACGATATTATGAAATCGTGTTTATTTGTATACCATAGTAACGACTTTTTGCATTGTAATCGTGGAACTAGTAGGTCTATCTCACTCGCCTATGCTATTCCAGAAAATAATGTTTTATATATACATGTATGCTGCCATCGCAATTTGAATACCGGACCGTAGATACGGGGAGGGCATGGGCGTATCCGGACACTACCCCCCTGGACATCCACCCCGGATAACCACCCCCAGTCAACTACCCCCTAGGACAATTACCCCCTAGGACAACTACCCCCTAGGACAACTACCCCCTAGGGCAACCACCCTCGGGGACGACTACCCCATGACAACTACACCCAGACAACTACCCCCTAGGACAACTACCCCCTATAGGACAACTACACCCAGACAACTACCCCCTAGGACAACTACCCCCTATAGGACAACTAACCCCGGACAACTAACCCCTAGGACAACTACCCCCTAGGACAACTACCCCATATAGGACAACTGCCCCCGGACAACTACCCCCTGACAACTACCCCCTAGGATAGTTGTCCCGGGGGTAGTTGTCCTAGAAGATGGTTGTCTTGGGGGTAGTTGTCCGGGGGGGGTAGTTGTCTTCAAATTGTATGCACCTTCAAGTATCTGATAATAAATTGTATGTATCTTTTACATGACAATAAATTATCTTGAATCTTAAATCTGATGTAATGCTCTGCCTTTTCCACGCATAACCTATAGGGTAAAGTCATTATCTTATATATTTCCCTCACCCGAAGACTTTCTGAGAGACTAGGAGGTATTTCTTCATCAAAGGGCCATCACAATGTTTGCTGTGTGCGAGGCCTGTACATCCTTTAATGGACTTCCCAACAAGTCTGGTGTCAGCGATTTATGACCTTTTGCACATGGAAACTGACGACCATCTCCCTTTAAAGGTACTACATGTACGTCCCATTTGCAGCCAACATCAAATTCTGTATAAATTTGCAGGAATTATGAATATGTCACGTTTGTCCTATATGTGAAATTTAAATGCCAACAGTGTCATATTGTTCAAATTATGAAAGGAAACCCGTTTACTTTCTAGACTTCACTATCATACACTGTTGAGTGACTGACTGACTTTTTTTTCTTCGGTAATTACATACATAAAATGAGCTGTAAAGGTACATGAGTATATCTTGTAATGGCCAAAATTAAACTGATTGTATCTTTGCGCAGCACAAAACATACGACCATTCGGTACAAGGGTCTGAAAATCACACTATTACTTAAATGATTGCAATCACTAAATTCGATTCGACAACTAATGCTCGTTAATTTCCCACTTACAGACATTTCAAGCCCTTTCGTTTTGAGGAAAGTTCTAAATTAGTATTATCTTTCAAATTCCGGTTTAGAATTTAACCTTTTCATTTTTTGGCCTGCAAATGGGACATTATGAAATAGCATGGGTAAGCCTGAATCCTATGACCGGGGTAATAATATATATATCTGTAAAGCGCTTTGAGAGGGCCTTCGGTCCTGAAAAGCGCTACATAAGAACTAGCTATTATTATTATTATTATGGAAAGATCACTCTGTCTTGTGTCAACTCGTAACCTAGCAACGTCATACACCTTGCTCTAAAGCGATACACGAGCAGACAGATTGAAATTAGACATACATACATTAATGTGAATGATTGTCAACGTATCGTCGTGTTTCTGGAGGTGATCGAGAATTTTTTTTTTAGATTAGCATTTTTTTTTAATCACGAGATGATGGGCATGAATATTAACTGCGTTTCTAAATCAATAATGACAAAATGGTTTTCATGTACGTACATGTATTTCAAATGCAATCAATTGAAGTGGATATTTTATCTCTTGTACTTCAAAAGACAGATCCATCAACAATAATGTTAGAGTGTTTGGTTGGTATGGTAACAGCAAGCCCGATCATCTGGATTGCAAATGACCATATTATGGCTATATTGCTCGCTTGCATGCAAGTTCAAAGCTATACCCCATTTCCACTGGTAACTGATTAGATACCATAGCAAATATTTAGTCTACATGACAATTCCAATCCATTAACAATCTATTTGCGCCCATCATCGGCCTTCAGCTAGATATTCTAAATGTATTAATCATTAGTTTGTAAGCCATGAAAGGGTGTGAAAGTCCATGTTAGATTGCTTATTCAACGGGTTGGTTTAACATTAGTGTCTAGACAAATATAGAAAGTGCAGATCAGCGGTGTAGGATATAGGAGGTAGAGAGGCATGTGCCCCCAATCACATGACGAAAATAAAGGGGTATAGAGAGAGAGAGAGAGAGAGAGAGAGAGAGGGGGAGAGGGAGAGAGAGAGAGGAAGAGAGAGAGAGAGAGAGGGGGGATGGAAAGGGATTGTGTTAAGTGATATGATGCAAGTGATCCACTTGAAAGTGATATATTAATACAGTATCGGTTATTATCACATCCATGGCTTGTTACTTGAACCATAAAGCATGATTTAAAATTCATCTGAAATCAGGCAAAAGGGGAGCAATTGATTTTTTTCACAACATCAGTCTAGGGCATAATAACCTTAAGGCATCAATGCATGTTGGATGGGCCATGAAAATCCTTGAATGCAGTTAATTGGAACGCAGAGTACAAACGAATGGAGCAAGAAAGCGAGAGAGAGTCTATTATTTATATCACCATGGAATTTTGAAGGAAGTGTTAGAGTATGGGTTACTAGGCAACACCACGCCCGGTACTTGATTGCTAATGAACAAACTGAAGAAAAAGCTCGGCGTTGTGTTTGAGAAATATAAATCATTGAACTGATTTAAGTTGGGGGACAAGAGAGGGAGAAACGAATGTAAACAAATGGTAGATAAACAAGAGAGAGAGAGAGAGAGAGAGAGAGAGAGAGATTTGAGGATGGGAGAAAAGATGTAGTCAAGAGAGAAAAAGGGAGTGCGCAAGAGACAGGGAGACACAGCGATACTGAGAGAAATTGATATACAAGACCGTGGGGAAGTGGAGGAGAGGGAGTGGCTGGAAAGGGGTTGTGGGGTCGAGTATTAAGAGGAGAGACAACCTGAAGGAGAAATGGTAGTCGAGAGGTGGGGAGAGAGGGAATGCAGAAATGGGTGAAGATGGTAGGGAAGGAGAACACGAATGAGTAAGGAAGGAAGGGAAGCATATCTAAGATTGTTCTCTGCTCACTTTCAAACCAAATTAATTAAAACTCTTACAATACAAGCTACAAGTATTAGTCATAAGTCGTGGTACCTGAAATCCCTTTCCTACTGTTTGCTCTCTTGTCCTGTGACGCAAAGCATCAAAACAACGCATGTTTTTCGCGGACCGAACAATACAATTTCCGAGCAGACGACTTCAAGATACTGGCGATTCGATCATGAGAAAAGATGATCAATATCGAGACAAAATCTGATCGATAGATGTCGCCCTTAATCCTTTGTGAGGCTTTACACATTTCATTACGAGCCAAAGACTCTGGTCGATATGAAAACGCTTCATAGCTCGGGGTCATTCGAGATTACAGATATCGTTATCTTTCGATTTCTGACTAACGAGCGGATTTTCGGGTTGATACCTATAGTCCGACTTCACTATTTGTGTGTGTTCGCTTTGTTGAATTAAACATTATATTTGGGATACTGATTAGATAGACCATCGCAGTAAATGCATTTGGCGAAGGCTCTTTGGATGATATGTTTGGAATATGCTTGCGCAGTGGAGTAACCTAACAGGTACATCTAAGTGTTTGTTTCCGTCAAAATGGTAAAGTATACGCTGTTGTCCTCTATAAATATTTCTCTGATCGTAAGGTGTGATTATTCGAAACTGAGAAGTCTAAATTTTAATTATTTGGTACAAAGATATGTTTAATACAACTTCTCTCAAATACGACAATTGGTAGATTCATGAACCAAGGAATGTGTTTGAATAGCTTTTGTAGATGTATTTATTATTCGAATGAGTATTACTAGATGCATTCTTTTTCGACACGTCCTTCTGTGTTATATCTAGTTTGATGTATATATTGAATAATAAGCCATAATGTTCAGATACGTTCTTTGATGATTTCAACTCATTTACCTTTCAGTCTTGATACACACTTTATATACTATTATGATTAAAATATACTGAACTATTTAATGATTGAGAATGTTGCATTTGAACGTTCATGCAAGAAGATGGAACACACAAATAAAACAAATCATGGTAAATGTATATAAAACGGATGTAACCACGTTTTGAACCAATTAATGATAAACATCCACAGCTTGCTATAATACTACTTGTTTATGGTGCATTTATAATGTTAAAACCTGGTTAAACACATATATTTTGAGTTAAAAAATAACATTTAGAGATGTCCATGCAATTAAACTATAAAAGAAAGTGTCTAAAAAACGACTGGAAATGTTGATGAAACTGGTGTATAATCTGAGGTTCGTAATCTACAAAAGATATGGACTCAGTCTTTTTAATATACTCTGCCCATAGCAATGTGACTTCAGAGACATGAAGCATGAGGGCTTCGTCCACACTTTGTAACTGCTTCTCGATATATTCAAAATATAAGTGTATCCGAAAAGCAATTGTCGTCAGGGGACATTTTTGTTAAAATATTCTTCCAAACTGAATAAGAACGAGAAAGCTAATCACCTTTACCTGAACTCAACCTTCGTTTTTGCAGCAATGCACAGGTATTACTTTGATGGTTAAAAAAAAATGTTGTATCTTTCATTTTCTTTACACCTCCCGATCTGCTATCTGACAAAGTTCGATCTTCAAAAAGTTTCTCATTCTGAAAAGGTTCCTAATTTCGGAAGAATCTGAGGAATAGATTTAGGTAATCTATATAGCTATAGATATGTACGATGTTTTGAAGTTACACCATGACTTTATTATGATGGATAAAATGAATTTGTAAATGACAATATCGATAGCTGATTCCCCCTCCCCGAACCGCCCCCTCCCCCACCACCCGCCCGACCACATTGATTTTACCGAATCTATTCTTGTGGTTGGAGAATATACACGCATACACAGCATACAAAAGAGAGACATTAAACCTGGCTAAACATACGGATTAACATATAATTTGCAAGATAATCAAGACTTTAAACGTCGGGATAAAGTTGGATCATATTAAACCTAGTATGAACTTTGGAGATGATGTATCTCAGCTTAACATCTAAGCAACGACGATTACTCCCCAGACAAAACAATTGATTTTCTCTTTACGGATTGGGACGGCTGATTGCCTTTTCTGCTTTCCCCAAGGACACGGAAATTCATTGTTCATGGTTTTACTATTCCTGTTCGGGGGAGGGGGAGGGGGAGGGGGAGTAGCAAGTGAGCAAGTTGATCCATTGATTTATAGACCACTTAGTTTTTCTCTTCTTTATTTCAAATATTGCTATTTTTACAAACGCTACATGAACAAACAGATATTATATCATCCTGTGATAAATCAACGACTTTTAACTGATAAATTGATGTACGTCATTTAGGCCTATAGCTATGTCATTACAGAATTTTGTGCAGAATGTGGAGGTTATTGGGGCTCCATAACATAGACGACTATTATAAACTAGGTTTAATCCAGTCCACATTAATGAGTTATGATTAGCTTCAATCAACCCACGATTTCACCACCAGTTTGCATACCGTTCTTTATGAGGGCTCCGCAGTTGTTATTATCCCACCATTGCCAGGTACCTGCCTAATCCAGCTGGTTCTAGAGGGACAAACGTGGACAAAATAGTTTTTCTAAATGTGTAAGCACCGAGCAAGGATCAAACCCGAGACCTTAAACTTGTATGAGAGTCAAGAGCCTTCCCAAGATACTTCAGTGCTCCCCTACTTTGTGTCATGTAAATCAGGGGCGTAGACAATGGGGGGGATGAGGGGGATGCATCCCCCCCACCTCACAAGGTGGGGGGATGGCATGTACAATCATCCCCCCCAGGTTTTTGGGAATGATATTTGCTTACTTAATAAGTCATAATGATGATAATAATAGTAATAATAATAATGATAACAATTATAATATTAATAATAATAATAATTATGATGATGATAATAATAATCCTCATCATTATTGTAATTGTGTTTATTGTTATTAGCCGCATTCACACGGTGAAAGCCAATTCAGACGGTAAAAAAAAGAAAATCTTACAAGTATTTTGTGGTTATCTTGTGGTTTGGAAACCACAAGATAACCACAAGATTAAACAGGCGCGGATCTACGGGGGGGGTTAGGGGGTTTAACCCCCCCCCCTTGGGCGGCCCACAAAACAAACAAAACAAAAAAAGGGGAAAAAAGAACAAAAAAGAAAAAAAAAAAAAAAAAAGAACGCACGCTGGAGAGAAACCCTTTCAATTGCAAATATTGTGAGAAGATATTCAACTCATCTGGTAACTTAACCAAACACATGATAACTCTGGATATAACTGTGTATTTAACTGTTACTTGATTTAAAAAGACGTTATCATGCACTGCTTGTTATGGTCTCCATTGTGTTAATAGATGCCAGGAAAACATCACTTACGGGGTTCAAATAAACACCCCAAAAAAAATCGGCTCGCCGCTTCGCGGCTCGTGGACGCTGCTTCGCAACGTCATTATTTTGGTCAACCCCCACCCTTAGCAAAAAGCTAGATCCGCCCCTGAGTCATCCCCCGAGGTGTACGAACCTGTCTACGCCGTCATGTTAACCATATTTTTTTCAGAAGCGTTATTTTATCGAGGGTCGTTTTGATCTCTTATTTTAGGCCACTCCAGAAAGCGACGATCTCGGTTACCAGGACGACTGGGAGGACGAGGAAGAAACAGACGTCATCCACCAGCAACCTCCCGCCATTCGTCGACCTCCAAGAGAGGAGGTCGAGGACGACTACGAGCCACGAGGTGACGCCATGTTCGATCTAACCCCACCTCAGGTGCATCGTAATCTGCCTCCAGCTCCAAAGCAACAGCATCCCAGGCAAGGGAAGTTCACCACAAAGGTCGTGACCTTCTACCGCAATGGCGACAAACATTTCAAGGGGATCACACTTCCGGTCAGCATCCGGAACTACTCCACCATGGATGTCCTCAAGCACTTCCTCACGGGGAAAGTGGCCCTGTCCTATGGCGTCCGCAAGATCTACTCGCTCAGTGGCCTCGAGGTGCAGGCCATTGAGGACTTTGTCGACGGACGCGCGTATGTCTGTTCCAGCGGAAAGTTCAGTGATCGGACCCCTTATGGCAGGGCCGATCACACCAACAGCTATTGGTCGACGGAAAAACCGATGAAAGGTGTCCGGGGAACGGACAGGAACCTGATAATTAATGAGTCGGACCCGACCAATAATGTATTGATAGAGGAATTCCCTACCAGCCGTTTCGGGAAGTTCGCCCGGCGGCTCTCGATAAACGCAGTGACACAGAACCCTTCTATAGAACCACAAGTAGCACAGTGGGCCAAACCTAGGGTGATACAGATCGTTAGCAATACACACCGGGCCAGCAGAGCCAAGATCCTGATTAATCCAAAGACATCTCAGACCTTCGATGACGTTCTCAAGGACATGAGCCAAGCAATCATGATGCATAACCCGCCTGTCAGGAAACTCTTTACTTGGAGGACAGAGGATGAGGTAAGATGGTATTTCTTGTATATCTGTCTTTCCAAGACATGCACAAGTTATGCAACTTGATTTGTATTGTTGTTCCCTAGTATAAATTTATTTACAATTGACAAGTATTTCATATTATTTGTTAATATATTTTTCTTGTCTTAGCGATGTGGATACTAGCACATTGACGATAATTTAAGGCAATTACGCGTTTAACTACGATTATAATCATCATGTATGAAACATATCATAAGGATTGCTATGTACGCTTTTGTCCAAGACCTCTATTCAAAGTAGGACCTTTAATAATCTCTCTTGAATTCTTACCAAAATAACAAACTATCGGTGTAATCCAGCTCACTTTTATGCTGTATTTACCTTCCTTTTCTCCCCTGATATTGGGCCTAAAATTATAACAAACTTATTTTCCCCTTGCATTTTCTTGTGGTGAGGTTCATGCAAGTTGTTTTATTCGACGTCTATATCGACACCGTTCTCCTACAGGTTCTTAGTTTTACCCAACTCTTTCGCGACTTCAAGGACCAGAGTATGTTCATTGCTTGCGGATATGAACCCTTGAAACGGACATCGAACCTCGGCAGACAGCGGGACGAGACCGACGATCTCAACGCTTCTGCAGATAGAATAGTTTTGGACGACATCATTGATGACTATCCTAAGCCTTCGCAGCGAGGTCCATCGCTGGCGAAGGTCGGAAGGTACGCGATGATGTACCAGGATTGGAAGCGGTTTAAGGATAAAAGATGGAAGAAAGAGGAAGAAACTGTTCAACCCGGTAAGCATAAGAAGGGTGTTAGTCTAAGTTTCTTTATTTCCATTGATATATATTCCTCCGTTATCTTACAGCGATAAAAATGATGAAAATGCTTGTCATAAAAGTAATGAAATCGTAATCCATTGGCCAGTTTTCTAGAAATCGAAGAGGGGCAGCAGCAGATGTTGCAACGAATCGTGTTTTCCCCTTCTGGTCAATTTACTTTTAAGTATTGCCTAACACCTGGATATAATTAATGGATCTGTTTTATCATTAGAAAAAAGATGGATATGTTGTGTTTTATTGTACCTCCGAATCATAGGCAAGAAGATAAACGAAGACGGCATCGCCAGCAGCTTCCTGTATGAAGTTTTTCATGTCTATCTGCAACCATATTTGGCATGATCCTCCTTAAGGAATTGATCTTTTTGATAACAAGTGATATTCGTTACCTACTTGCAGCATACATACATGGGTCATATCAGAGATCAACTTCTCGCTCATTCATTATTATTTTTAGTTGTCTCCAGTTCTGTTAGCCCAAGTGCATCCAAGTTCAATCTCAAATGAGATTATATTCACCAAGAATTCCACTCTTGGGTTGCCACTGTGACAATGTTGTTTGGCAAGTTCTAAACGTGCAGGCATGTGCTTATTCCGCCTCTTTTATTCTCATTTATAAGCTTACCCTGCAAGGTCTATGGTACCCGTCCGTTCCAGGGAACCTCCCCTACCACCGATGAAACCCCGGAAGGCATTCCTCAGCAACAGCCAGGACAGCGCCACCACCGACGAGAGTTTAGAACTGATGGACTTCGAAGAAGAGACGGGAAAGCCTGCCCGAGGCGTCCGCATCATGGAAGGCCGAATGCCGTACAACCTCAGGGAGAGTAAACAGAGGTTGCTTGATAAAAGGATACAGGTACGATATTAAGTTTGGTCAGAGACACACAGGCCTACCGTTCATCGAACGATGATCCTGTTTAAAAATGGAAATGTAAGAAGATTAGATAGATTAATAGATATGTGGGTTTCTAAATCACAATAGTCATTGGCAAGACCATCAATTGACTTCCGAAAGAAGAAATTGTTTTTAATAATTAATTTGACATAATTAGATTCACTAAAATCACTGCTGTGAGAAACAACTCTCGAATAAATCAGATATCCCAGATGTCCATGAATACGGAAATGCATATAAAGGTTAAACAATAGACGGGTGACGAAGAGATAAAAATAATTACATATTTTTGTGGTTATGGTGTGCAGTTTTTTTTCAATTCACGATTACAGTTATTATTCAATTTACATTTCCTGTCAAAAAAGAAAGTGAGAATTTCTTTAACCACCACGGTGCGTTTAACCTTTACATGGCACTTATATGATGGCATTTCATGGCTGTGTACAGACGGGAATAAAATCCCTTTTACGGCGCTCCGGACTCACTAGTTACAGAACTGCCCGAAGATCCGAAGATCAAGTCGATGATGGCAACAATATGACCTCAATAAACAAAATATATAATTAATGAGCAAATTCAGCCGGTAATCAGTAGGGCCTACTGATTTGATGGGTTAATAGGTTGCCATGGTTTACCTTGTTTTCATTCTGCTCCTGACTCTCTAGATACAGAACTCTCCTGATCTGAGCCAATCCGAAGATCAAGTCGAAGAGGATCACCAGGGACCGAGCAAGAACACCAAGCCTCGAGGAGCTAGACGAAAGGAGAAGAAACCTAGGAAACAACAGCAGCAGCAGCCCAAAAGGTTCCTACCCGGTCCGATGAGCGTAGAGGTACACGGTCAACTTCGAGAATTCCTGCCACCTTCAGAGGAACCCAAGAAGCAACCCGACTCCCCGCCCAAAAAGAAACTCAAGCTAGAGTGGGTGTATCCTTTTGCTAATTTCTGAGCCATCATTTCGCTTTTTGGGGAAATAGCTCCTGCTGAAGTGACGCTTGTATTTGTCCCTTCGAGGTATTGAAAGGTGTATCCGTCGAAAATAAACTTTTGCCTTGAGCTTCCGATAAATTTTTAAGGTACAAAATGCCTTTTTATCAATTCCTGCCCACCATCAAGACTTCCCAATAGATCACAACAACGTCGGTGTAATGAATCCACAGAAAAGTTGTCTCATGGGCTTTCAGTCTCGTGGCCTATCGGTCTCGTGACCTGGTGGTCTCGTGGGCTGTAGCCTCATTGCGGTATCGGATTCATTAGGGTCGCTAGGTGGCATTTGTCATTATATTCATCATTATATTCATACAAATAAGAAACAGATTAAAAATTCTTTTCTCCCCTGCTTACACCATGTGAAAGCCAATGGCGGCACCTATTGAGGGACGCACTGAAACGATTTCCGGAGGGGGGGGGGGGGCACCGGCCTTACTTGGAGCATGAAATGCGAATTTACAAAGCTACTGATTGTGGGTGGAAGGGGGTCCGTGTGTTTTCTTTTCTCGTCCCTTACCCCTTCCCCCTATCCCTTCTTTCCCTCCTAGTTTTTTCACTGTCATTTTATTTTCGTTCACGACTCGATAGGGGGAGGGGTAGGGGACGTGCCCCCGTACCTCCTGTAGGTACGCGACTTGTGAAAGCGTAACGTTCTTGTTTCCTAATCCTTGACCAACATTGCTAACACAGCTATGGCTACCGAGGATTTGACATGCGTAATAACCTCTATGTCCTCCCGTCTGGTGAGCTGCTCTACACAGTCGGAGCAGTGGCTATCCTGTACGACAGGGATCTAGATGAACAGAGACACTATCTGGGCCACAATGAAGATATCCAAAGGTAAACATTTTCGGCGATTCCTTAATCATGGTGAGGTGTCGGATCAGTCGTCATTAAAAATAAATAGATAGGGGTTTTGTGAACAAAGACGCTATTTTGGATGTAAGGAAGATTTCTAAATTATTAAAGGTAAGAATGTTTTGGTACGGTGTCGCTATCTTGATGATAAGGGTCTGGGTGTGGAGACCTTATCTACGCCATAATGAAGATACCCAAAAGGAAGACTGGTTGCGATACTTTAATCATGGTGTGACGATGTGGTGTCAGAGTATTCACCATCTTAAACGATAGGGACTCTGGTAAACAGATATATTATTTAGGACAAAACGGGGATATTGAGATATGAAATATCTTGCGATTTTTGAACATTTGGCGGGTGTCGGAGACAATGGCCTAGGTGAACAGAAACACTATCCGACTATCTAAGCCACAATGAAGATATCCAAAAGTAACACTGTTTTGCAATTTTGTTTTTTGGTCCGTGAATGGCGACATATGAAAATAATGCCTCGTGCGCAGCGGTCTATATTGGTTCTTTTTCTTGTCACTTGGTTTTCTTATTCTAATTATACAAACGAATTAAGAATTATCTTGAAACGTGACTGAACAGAATGTATGCATTATTAGGATACCGCCTAATTGTATCCAGATAACAATCATGAAGTAAAGAAAACGATATTCCTTTTTCATCTAATACAAATTTGATGACTTTATTTGTGTAATATAATGCTCACAGCAACATTCTCTATGATATTCTCGGGCTAAAATTTAATCAAAAAGTCTTTTGACATAATTTTCTTTACAGCATTGCCGTTCATCCCAGTGGCACCTATATAGCAACGGGGCAGAAAGCGGGACAACTTCCTGATTCTACGGTAAGAATTGATTTCAACCAATGATATTTTTATTTCTCCTCCCATCTATTTTTTCTTCTATCTGTCTCTCGTCATTCTCTCCTTTCTTTCTCTTCTATTTATCTCTGCAATGTCTTCTCTCTTATCCTTCCCCTGTTTCCTGTTCCCTCTCTTTTTACCCCATTATGCCTTTCTATGCCTCTTCTTTTTTCCCTTCTTTTTATTGATCTCTCCAGCTCGTTATCTCTCTCACAGACTAAAAATGGAAACTTATCCCATTCTATTATTAATGTCGCTTTTTAAAAATATAAAAACGAGAGGTAGACAGGAAGAGACAGAGACAAAGACAGAGAAAGAGAGAGATTGAGAAAGAAATGCAGTGAGCAAAATATGAAATGTTGACTCATTTCCCGTGCCAACTTCCTTTCCATCACTCTTTCTCCCATTTTATACCAGCAGGTAGTATCCCCCTCTCTGTCTAATACTCTTTCTCTCTTTCTCTCTATTCCCTTTTCCTCCTTTTCTTTCTCTCTCTTTCTGTCTGTATCTCTCGTCTTTTGCTTCAGTAATTAATGCATTGTTCATTTTGGGATGTGATGATTCCTATTCAGCAACAATGTACCCAATTATTGCCAATTTTGCAGATTACAATACGCAATCAATATTTCATGGTCATTCGTTATCAAGCAATCTGAAAAACATAAATGGTTTATCATATTCAAGGCCTTTTAGCTGTCAAATAAAGTTCAATTGTCGTTTAACTTGGCGTCATCATACATACCTAAAATAGTGCAAATTAAGGTTCGTTCAGATATGATGCGTCGAAACCGTGGTGGTTTTTTCATGACAACTCAAAATGTGATATGCTTTACATTTCTGGCTCTTGAATTCTGTTGTCTGTCTGAATAACCTAAGCTATATCAGTTTGATGCGGAATGGGGGGTACAACCAGACTCAGATTGACTTAAGTTGGACTTAATCTATGGCAGGCCATTCATGCCATTAGTTTCTCTAACTATTCCTGGCATTGGTCTCTCAAGGGACGTACTAATCGAGGTCACAAATCTACAGAATTTACATTTTTGATAGTTCATTATTGAAGGAAAAATATTATGTAAAGATCTTAATTTCTAAGGTATTTTCCCTCTAATTTACATCTGGTTCAAGACTAACTTAATTAAGGGCATGAATCGCATACCGTAGTATTGGTCCAAGTCCTAAAGATAAAGTTAAGTTTACAATGTAAGTAACTTTTTGGTTTGTTCTCTGTTTTCGTCGGTTCACCGTGTCATATTCGAACAAGGCCCCAATCCCATAATTTGACTGTTTCATTCCCGTAGACGTAAGTTTGAGTAAGTATCATTGAATCTGTAAAATAAATATACACAATTCTGTTTTCTTGTTAAGTTAAATCAATCATATCTATGAAAAATAATGAAAAATGCAATCGATATTCACCCCCACAAAGCCGTCAGATGTCGCTGCATGTCATTGTGTAAGTAACCATGGTAACCCACGAATCGTTTGAGTTATTTCACAAATCATCCACCTTTTTTCTGTATGATATTAAATCGTTAGTCTTCATATTGAAACTGCACCGTTGCTGTTCTATGACACCCCGATTTTTCGTGTGTGTGTGCAATTGATGGACAGAAACGAAAAACCTTCAATTATTTTGTTGTACTTGTTCATGTTATTAAACTTAACATATACTACAGTGCGTCCCAGAAAAAACGAAACCGAGAAGTATCGATGTTCTATCATAACTTAATCACAACTATAATTAATGAATGATACATATTTGGAAAGCTTAGAGTCTCTTCTTTCATGTGATGCTACTCAGATGATGCATTTTTCACGCATGAGTGATTAAAAGCAATTTGAAGGAAGGAAACCAAAAAGACGTTTGGCGGGCGGTATCTGAATTTCGAAGAAAAATTCACATTTCTAGAAAGTTGAGTTTCTGCCCTTTCATATGACACCTCAATCAGGAAAAATGAGCGAGGAATGACAAAGTTCTGTTTGTTTAAAGTAGTGCTTGCATTTCCATAATTTTATTAAACGAATTCGTTTTCACTGGCTGCCTGCCGTATCAATAAACAAAATTAACAAAAGACTTAACTCCGTTTCGTTGACAATCAGACGTAAACGAGAGTCTTCATGCATGGCTGATTGTCAACGAAACGGAGTTAAGCCTTTTGTCAAATCTGCTTTTTGCTACGGCAGGCACCCAGTGAAAACGAATTCGTTTGTTAAAATTATGAAAATGTAAGGGCTACTTTAAACAAACATAACTTTGTTATTCCTCGCTCATTTTCCCTGATTGAGGTGTCATATGAAAGGGCAGAAACTCAACTTTCTAGAAATGTGAATTTTTCTTCGAAATTCAGATACCGCCCGCCAAATGTCTTTTTGGTTATCTTCCTTCAAATTGCTTTTAATCACTCATGCGGAAAATATGCATCATCTGAGTAGCATCAACTGAAAGAGGAGACTCTAAGTTTTCCAAATATGTATCATTCATTAATTATGGTTGCGATTAAGTTATGATAAAACATCATTACTTCTCGGTTTCGTTTTTTCTGGGACGCACTGTATAGTTTATGACTTAATCTGTATCTATCACACTTGTGTCTGTATCTAAAACCTAGTTGAGGTTTGTTTGATATAAGGGACTTTTAGATTTACACGACGAGAACATGGCCCGCCACGTGTGACATCCTTTTAAGGTAATGTGACGTCCTTTTAAGGCACTGCTGGGCACGGCCCAGTGCCTTAACACAATGTCACACGCGGCAGTCCACGCTCTCGTCGTGTAAATCTAAAAGTCCCTATTACCATTCGTCTGCAACGTTTAATCACTATTATATGTGTCACTTAGCAGGAAACTGTTTTGTGTTTCAGACAACGTGAAATGGAAAATTGGAAATAAACACAAAAAACAAGGTGAAGTCATCGCCAATGAATCCGAAAGAGTGAGGGAGGGGGGGGGGGGGGGGGGGGCTATCGCCCAAAATTGTTTTCTTTTAAAACATGACTTTATTTTGTGTCTTTGACGACTCATACTCATGATTCCCTATACTAGCCCCCTACTAGGTTATTAACAAAAGTTGCTGCCTTTCTTTTTGTTGGTTGGAAGTCTATCAGGAGGGGTAACTGTCCCTTTACCCCTCCTTCAAATACTCATATGTTGTTAAGACATGAACCATTAAATGTCATCTGAGGCAGGATCAATGTTAAAGAGGTCACATTTGTGCTGCCATTGTTTTTTCATGCATCATTTACCCTCGTTCGTTCATTCTAAATGATCCAATTCTTTAAATATCAGCTACGCTCATATCGGACATTCATATTTCATCATTATGTTTGAAAATTATTTCCTCTTCTCAGTCTCTCCAATTTTGTAAAGTCTCCACTCTCATGTGAAAATCAATAATTTAATAAATGTAATTCCAGAATCTCACATAAGCTTTACGCATTTTCACAACTTGAAAATATGTGTAGATTGACACCTGGAAGGATAGCAGAATTAAAACAGATTTAGGGGTTATATTATTCCCTGCAATTTCGGAAATACATGTATTTAAAACATACTCGGCAAAATGAAATACATTCTGAATAAAGTACTACACAGAGGAAGTTATCAATGAGCCATGTCAGGTGTTTGGTCAGTCGATTATTACAACAGAATATAGAATATACATATCATTTGAGTGCCCAGTGCCCACTTAACATTTAGTTCGACTGCAACGGGGGTACTATTCTATATATCATATACTTCAATTTTTAATTCAATATCAATTTATTTTATTTTCACATTCTGATACAAATAACGATAACAAACATTTACAATACAAAGTCAATTCAAACAAATAACACAACAGAACAGAAGTATCAAAATGTGGGGGACAAACAAAGGCCAAAGGCCTATCAAAGGCTTGTCCCCAAACTATGTAAATAATGAAATATAAATTAAGTGGTTACAACAGGAAGGTTTTGCTGGTATCTCATATTTGGTCCTCTGTTTATTATAATGCAGATGCGTTTATGTGATTTCCTTTTTTCACAAGTGCGCCTTGACCATTTGATTTCAAGTAGATTTGGCGCCTAACAAATCTCATATATTATTATAATTATTATTATTATCATCATCTTTATTATCATTATAATAACAGGCACATGTGAGAGTGTGGGAGGTACAGTCTCTCTGCACACACGCCATCCTTGGTCTTGACTTCTTCTCAGAAGGCATCGCTTGTCTCAGCTTCTCAAATGAGGTATAAACAAATGATTGTTATTTTCCGGCATTTATGCTATTTCTGGCAGTAGAATTCGGCAATCTTAGTCCTTTATTTTTCATTTCCCCCTTGTCGAACATTTTTTATATCGAGAGTAAAATTGGTAAATTTAAAAATCTGACACGTTTGTATGGTATGATTTTTTTTGTTGTATGGGGGAGCCTAGCCTGTTGGCAGTTTAGTCAAACACTTCATTTCTCTCTCTACTCTCAAAATGTTCGCGGCGCTATATTGACACTGAATAAATACCAATGATTCACAATTTAATGAACAAAGCCGGAGAGCTTATACTGAAAAACAAATAATGTTCTCTGATGATTACCTTTCACCTTTAAAGCCCCACTGCACTACTTATAGCTACTTGCGCCCTCTATATAGTAAACAGTGCCTAATCGGTGCCTGTTGGTCCCCATGATCCTCCTTTTCTTATGTTAATTGAGAGCTAATTTGATGAGATAACCACCTGTCAGTGATCTTGCAGGGAGGTCTAATCCCCCCTGGCCAAACTAGTGCAGACGGGCATCATGCTTTATATTCGTTTTATTTTTGTTTATGACAGAACGATGGAGAATGGCTGATGGCGGTTGAGCAGGGCAATGGTCACGTGATCAGTGTCTGGCAATGGAAAGAAGATTGCATCTACTCGAAGTCAAGCGTGAGTCAACTTCAATCAAATTATTTCATTGTCAAAACAAATAATCATTTTACAATTCTTACACTGATCGGAAACTATGTGAAATTGAATTCTCCCTTTTCCCCTGTTTATTATCGTCTATGATCTGACTTAACTTATCCTCATGCATCATGTAACTCTTCACTCACTCTCTCTTCCTATCTTTGCTTCTGTTTTATCCACATCCACTGCCTACATCTGGTCCTCTTCTACTCTCTTGCTCTTTCGGCAACCTTATCTATAACATTGATTTGATGTAACATCCACTAAGAGCGGTTATAATTCTATTTTTTATTTAATCATTACTAAAATTATCTATGTTTATGATTATCTGTTTTCTTAAATTGATTTGTAGACGTATTTCAGAATGGACTATAAATACTCAATTTCATTTTCAATTATATTTGTCTGTAACTTCACATCAAATCGTAAGCATTGTGAGATTAATGTATACGCAAGTCAACTGCTATATTTTTTTTACTCGGAAAGGTTATGTAGTACCAGTATTATATTCTATCAAATTTATTACAAATAAAGGTCTCCGACATCGCTTTGTAAAGATTCGTGAATAAGAATAGACGTTCTATAATATAGTTTGGCTTCACTCATAAAAGCAGTAATACATTTGAAGAAGAACGTGTTGTATATGCTTGTAAACTGAATAACAACTCCAAAATATTCAATCTTACCCTTTTTCACAGGATTACACATTATACGATGCTGCATCAAACCAGGTATGTTATCAATACTTTTAAGGTGGTATTTTGCTTCTTTTACCGAAAGTACCTTTAGCCACATTTTGTTTTCTCATCCAAAATGTTGAATTGGAACAAATCTAAATAAATACATTTATTAAAGAAAATAATTTATATCGCACATTATTTCTATCTAGACATGTGAAATGGTCTTTAGAAATGACAAGCCGCAGGTTTCCGCAGGCAACAACCTTCTTGCGCACAATGATAATTCATGTTTTCTTTGTTTGTTCTTCTCTTATCCCAGGCGAGTACGGATGCTATCGTGTGTGGAGCTTTCCATCCCTTTGATGACACGACGATGGTGACGGCTGGAAGACAACATCTCTACTTCTGGACCCTGACTGATAATCGACTGGTCAGGGATAAGAGGAGTGGAACATGGGATGTACGTATTGAGGATGATGAGGAGGAGGAGGACGGGGAGGGTGAAGGATGAGGAGGAGGGGCATGAAGAGGGCGGGGAGGACGAGAAGGAGAGGAGTCAAAGGGGTGGGGGAAGAGGGGATGAATTTGGAGGAGGAGGAGGTGGTGATGGAGGATCGAGGAGGAGGAAGAGGGCGATAGGGAGGATGATAAGAATGAGGAGGCGGCTAAATTATGATGATGATGATGACCATGATGATGACAATGATGATGAAGATGAAGATGAAGATTGTTGACGTTGACCTTATAGTGATATCAAAGGGTGAGCGGATATACAAAGACACCAAAATGATCATGATGAAGACAATGATAGTGGTGGGGATAACGATGATGATGATGAGTATTTTAATGATGATGATAAAAATGCTGGTGATGATGAAAACAATATTTTGTTACCTTTCTTATGCAGGGTGAGAAGCCAGCGTATGTGACTTGTATCGAGTTTTCACACACAGGGGATGTACTGACTGGAGACTCCAATGGCAGCATTACGGTGTGGGAAAAAGGTCAGTTAGAACTGTAAATTTGTTATTTATTTATCCTTTATTCGGCACTTTCAAGAAATATAACAAAAAAACAATATTATCATGGTGATTAAAAAATAAACAATCATTTTTATCTGTTCGCATTATAATGTCCGTTGACACAGTTGGGGCCTAATTTCTTGCGATGCTGTGCTATATTAATAACAGAATATACAATAATGCATGTCACATTCTTTGAATTGGTTTGTCATGAACAAGTATATATTCATCTTCTTGTATCCATTTCGTATTGCTATGGTGTTTCTAAACAGATACGGACTTCACATTCAAACTGCGCTACATGGTCCAGCATGCACACGAGCGCAGTGTCTTCGCCCTCTGTATGCTGGACGATGGGACGCTGTTGTCTGGTGGTGGCCTGGATAGGAGGTTGCTGGCTTGGGACTCTCACAGCGGTTACACATCATCTAAGGTCGAAAGATTGGTGAGTATATACCTAGAATTGTGTAGAAAGAGAGGGGGGTGGGATTTCAAACATCTGAGAAGTAGGAAACAGATATAGATATGTAGATATATAGAGAGAGAGAGAGAGAGGGAGAGAGAGAGAGAGAAGAGAGAGAGAGAGAAAGAGAGAGGAGAGAGAGGAGAGAGAGAGGAGAGAGAGAAATAGAGATAGAGAAAGAGAGAGAGAAAGAGAGAGAGAGAGAGAAGTGGAGAGGGGGAGGGGGGGACTGGTGTGAATGGTTAGGAGAAGCAATGAAGAAAGTGATACTATATAGGTCATGAATGTTACGTGACGTTAATAAACGAATAGTGTCGAATTCCCCTTTAACGTCTCTTTCTCACTTTATTTCAGTTTCCAGAAAATGCTGGTGGTATCAGGACCATCGCTCCCCTGAATCCCGGTAGTCCAGACGGTCTAATTGCCATAGGAACGACCCGGAACCACATCATGGAGGGGTCACTCCAGACTAAGTTCAAATACGTGCTACAGGTATTGAAATAAACATTCGAAGATTTATTTATACTTATTTGAATATCTAATAAACAAAGGAGCCTTTCGCTAATATTAAATATAACTAAACGTTTTTTTTAAATATTCACCGCAGCTCATCTCACACAAGATAATTAAATGATGCAACGCTTTCAGCATCCCAAGTCATTATTATTCAACATATTTCAAGAATGAACATGATTTCTATCATTTTGTTTTTGTTCTTCTTCTATTTAAAGGGTCACAGTGAAGAGCTTTGGTCGTTGGCGGCGCATCCCACCAAACCGGTGTTTGCAACGGCAGGTTATGATCAACACGTCATAATCTGGAGGGCTGACGTCCATCGCTGTTCGTGGAAAGTCCATGTCGAGGTAAATATAAACAAACAAACAAACAAACAAACAAACAAACAAACAAATAAACAAACACATAAACTATCTAAACAAATGAAACAAATTTAGCGAACGAACGAACACATATAGGTAGCCTACTTCCGAGCTAACTCCAACCCAGAGACAATACAAACTCGACAAATAATCAAGGGCAAAAGTCTGGCAAAATATTACCATTACAGTATGTTATTACAATATTGTAAATTACATCTACTCTTCTATTATTACTTAATTTTGTTGTCTTTCCTTATTCCCTTTTTTCTTATGTTATCTTTATGAAATGTGTATATATAGAGTTTTTAAATTTTTGTTCCTAATAAAAATATTATGGTGTCTCACACAGAAATGCTGCGTGTGTTGTGCGTTTAGCCAACCATCGGGAAACGTGTTAGCTGTGGGCACGACAGGTGGACGCTTCATGATACACAGTTCAGAAGACGGTTTGCACATCACCTCGGTACAGCTTGGCAAAGAACAGATAGATGTCATCCAGTACTCATCGGGTAAGAGGATGATGATGAGGAGGAAGAGGAGGAGGAAGAGGAGGAGGATAGTGATGATGAGGATAGTGATGATGATGATGATGATGATGTTGATGTAGATGATAGCAGTAGTGGTAATGTTGAAGAAGAGGATGATGATGATGATGGTTTAGATGATAATGACGATGATGATTATGATGATGATGGTGGTGATGATGATGTTGATGATAGCAGTAGTGGTGATGTTGATGATGAGGATGATGATGATGGTTTAGATGATTATGATGATGATTATGATGATGATGGTGGTGATGATGTTACGATGATAGTAATGATGATGAGTATAATGGTGATAATAGCGTTGGTCGGATAATTATGATGATAGCAGTGGTGGTGGTGTTGATGATGATGATTATGATGATGATGATGATGATGATGATGGTGATGGTGATGATAGCGGTGATAGCGATGTCGAGGATGAAGATGATGATAACTGATGTTGATGTTGGTAGTGTTGTTGATGATGATTATGATGATGATAGTGGTGGTGGTGAGAATACTGACGATATTGGTGGTGTTAGTGGCGATAGTGGTGCCGGTGATGACGGTGGTCGTCCTGGTAATGATGATGATGATTTTGTTGATGATGTTGATGCTGATGAGGAGTAAGATAAGGGTGGAAATGGTGGTGCTGATGATGCTGAATACTATCATAGTGGCGTTCTTTTCGATGCAATCAACAAACATCAAACAATACCATGTCATCCGAGGTATCAAATCATGACAGACCGACTACACCATGAATATCAAATTCTATGAAATAACACCATCTTATGGTAATATTTATCTTTATGTTTTTTTTAAATCCATAGATGGTTCTCTTCTTGCACTTGGATCACATGACCACTGTATTCACATCTTCTCTGTAATGGATGAGGGTCATGTCTACAGGAAATTAGGTGTTTTAGAGGTGAGTAGGTGATAGAGAACATGAGCAGAAATCCCGGAGAGGAGGTGGCGGTCCCCGGCCATCTTTATATGGGGCGTACTTCAATTGTTCGCACCCCCCCACCACACACACACACACACACACACATACACACACCACGCATAGTATATTATTATGCCCGGAAAATGTATTACCAATAAAACGCCGAACTTTTATGACCTATACAAGTTCAAAATCCTGGTGAGGACCTTTATTTTTTTTCCTTATCAGAGATTTTTCTTTCTTTTCTCAAGTGTGTATCTAAACCTGATGTGAACATAGTAAACAAATTAGAAGGTAAAGTAAATATGACTTGGGAACCCAAATATACCGTCTCTCATTTAAACATAGTTATCAAAGCCATTAAACACCCATGATTTACTGATCAACTGGTGCCTTAATTCGCGAAGATTTGATGTGTGTGCATTTGTTTGTGTGTGTGCGCGTGTTTGTGTATGTGTGTGATTGTGTATGCAGGGGCGGATCTATGATTATAAGAAAAGGGGGTGGTGCCGAGATTGCCCTGTAATTTTTTTTCTTGGTTTAGTTTTTTGTTTTTTCCTAGAAATGTCATTCGGCTATCACCCCCATTTTCTTGGGGATTGGGGAGTGAATATGGGGCCGAGGGCGGGGAGAAATAGAAAGATAAGAATATTCCGAAAACTTCATTCGGGAATCCCGAAAGAAGATAGAAGATGAATTTTCCACATAGTAATGACAGATAGTAAATGTGCCGATTATCGGATTAAAAAGTTAAACGTTTTTATATTTTCATATGTACCACAGGGACACGGAAGTTTTATCACTCACCTCGATTGGTCGGACGATGGCGCCTACCTGCAAAGCGTCTCGGGCAACTACGACCTTCTATTCTGTAAGTATGAAAGTAACAAATTCTTCCCCATACGTTATCGACCACAGTCTAAGATTTCAACTAACCTGCGCCCCTTTGCCATTGATGGTAACTCTGCCATTAAGGGAAACTTCCATGAAAACCTTGATTTGCTTGGCTATTTCATTAGTGATGTTGCCAGGGTAATTAATTAATATTGATAACAAAGTTACCATCAGTGGTAGGTTTTATGCAACGGGACCCTATAGGCAGCGTTTCACTGTAAAACATTCGTAACTAAAAATTCGCGGCCAATAACCCATTGAAACGCGTTTATTAAATGTAATATGCGTTTCAATGGGATGTCGGTTAACTAGCACTTGTGACGATTTTGTGAAACCTGCCCTAATAATGTAACTATCAAACTGATTTCTTTTCCTTATCGGACAAAAACTCGGAAGTTATGTGACGTGTGGAGGCACTTTAATTGGAGGATACGCCAGCTGTAAGCTAAAATGAACCCTCGTCGCTTTTGGTGGATCGTTGTTTTTTGTTTCAAGGTTTCGCAGAATAGTAGCTTCGAACTACGACGGTACCACGAAAATTTCACGATCTCTGTTTCTTTATATTCTTCATTTCAGGGGATATTGATAATCTACAGCGCGTGAAGGCCGGTACAACGAGGGACGTGGAATGGGATACACATAGCTGTATACTTGGATATTCAGTATTAGGTGAGAGATGATGATAATACCAATGATACTACGACCTCTTATACTGATGATGATGAGGATGAGGATGATGATGATGATGATGATGATCAAGGATGGTGATGATGATGAGGATGATGATGATGAGGATGGCGATGAGGATGGCGATGATGATGACGATGGTGACGATGATGGTTATAATAATGATAAAATCAATAATAATACTACTACTACTAATAATAATAATAATGATAACAATGATAATACTGAAAATAATATAATGCTCTTTTAACAGCACTTTACAAAAATATATACATGACTGTATAGCATATTCAAAATAAAAGTCTTCCTTAAAAACAATATATTGTTGATTATAAACTTTATAAAACCATAGTTAATACTCGGATTAAAGTTAATCCACTTTTAAACCGACCATCATATTTGCAGGTATCTGGCCAGGTCAAGACAAAGGCACTGACGTGGACACTTTAGCTAGGTCCACCAAGAACAGGATGCTAGTAGCAGGGAACAACATTGGGGCTATCTCGGCCTACAGGTACCCCTGTACCTCGTATAAGGTAACAATCACTTTATCATATGGGATGAGGAGGGGTGCAAAATACCGGAAGTATCAGACAAACTTTTGTCTGGGTTTCCTTTTAAATGATATTAGTTGTCAAAACAAATGTGATGATTACCTTGTCAATTAATATAATCATTTTCTTTTTAATTATGAAACAATATGTCTTCTATGTATATTTTGTTATCTTTAATATTTCTGCATGTGAAATGTGAAATCAATAAACTCAAACTCAAACTCAAACTCAAACGAAAATAGAATAGTTTTGTGGACTTAAGGAATAAATACTGGGTTTAAACATCTGGCATGGTCTTGAGATTGGTCTCACTCTTAAGATGGAGTGGGTAAACGCTTAGATTGAGAAAACCATGAGTGAGGAAACTTCTGTTAAGAGCCATAAGGGCATTAACTCATGTAATTAACACAAAAAATAAGCGCTTTTCTGCCTCGTGAATTCCTCCCCACCCCATCTATTGACCTCTTTTTCAATTTTGCTATCTTCTGGCCCCCTCCCCCCTCTCACTTTCACTTTCTCATAAAAGGGTTGTGTACAAATAAAAATTAAGGACGTTGGCAGAAACCTGTGTAGATTTGAAGAGTTAATGTCTTTTCTGGTGTTCCAACAGACACTCAGCAGATGCAATAAATATCTGACATTTTGTTTGTGTGTCTTCATTTCTTTTAGGCTCGTTCGACTGACATCAAACACCACAGTTCACACGTGACCGCCATCGACTTCCTGTACAACGACCATTACGTCATCACGGCGGGTGGTCACGACGCCGTCATCATGCAGTTCACTCTGGTGGACAAGATGGGTGATAAATTCGACAACCTTGCCGATAGTTTATGATGGCCAGGATGACGTCATTGATATAGCCCGAAATGGGGTGAGGGAGAGGGGACGCAAGGGTCATCCACAAACCATTAAACCTCCTATCTTTTTGTGTAAAAGGGTAGAAGACTATTTGCAATTTGTGAAAGATTATACAGGCAAGTCGGGTTACAGCCGATGATGTCGGTGATCTCGTACCCGATGACGGTTTCGCGCAACGTTCCTGGATCCGTAAGCACTTTTGTTACTTTCTTCGCCTCTCTGAACGGGCGTCCGTTTGCCACACGTGGAATTTTGAAAAAGATAAATTATCTTGAAGCCTTTGGTATATCTATCCCATGATAAATACAATAATTATGGCAAAGTGAGATTATTTGTGTGGTATACAAAGAGTTAATGTCCTAACCCATTCTATAATATCAGGAAACCAAAAGTGCAATTGGATTTAACAAATGTATGGTACCTCTGCTTATATATGTTTCCAATTTCAAATATGTTAACTATTCAGAAAACTCTATAAAGTTAACTGACATGATCCATACTTCCGAGAGAAAAAATATCACACTATTCCACCCCTATGATACATCAAAAGACAAATTATTTGACGCGTCGTTGTTGTTTTTGAATATCTCGTGCCAACAGTAGGCGTTATTCAGTCGGTTGTATAGAGGTATTTTGTGTTAAATAGATACAACGTAATGTAACTAAGGTATCTAATTTGCATCCCTTTGCAAACAGTTCTGTATCCACCAGGTACGGTTAGGTACGTCGTAGCTATTTACCTCAACAACTGAATAATGCCTGCCCGTGGCATAGATACAGTAATATTTTATACATAATTGTTTCCAACTCAGTCTCTTCATTTTCTGACGAATCCAACTTGCTTGGATGATCAACAACTGATGTCATTGAATGAGTCAGTTGTATTTCTTGTTACATCTTCCTCTGCTCTGTGTTCGTGAATAAATAATATATATATATATATATATATACCCATATATATATATATATATATATTTTTTTTTTTCTTCTTCTTCTTCTTCAGATAAGCAGTGTTTTTAAAGATAAAGTAATGAATTAAAGTCATGCGATTGCATTGTGAAAGAAAGGGTGTGGATATGATTGGAAAAAGCTGATCATGTAGGAGATAAGTTTTGTTGTATACTGTGGAGTTTTGGGATAATCAAAATAATACAAAATTGGCCCAGTTTTGCAAAAGGTCACATGTACTGTACACAGAAATATGTACATGGGACTACACAAATAAAGCTGTGGTCCACAACCTTTAGCTGTTAATTGTAATCATTCGAATATGAGCTCATTCGAAGAGCTATTCTTTTCGGGGGAATATTCTTACTGTGATACTCTTCCATACTAACACAAAAAGAATGGAAACATTCACAAATGACATGATAGCAACTACTTGAAAAAAAAAACTATGGCAATTTCCATAGCCTTGTACGTCACATGTTGAAATATGCGAACATGACAATGAAATATTATTACATGATTTCTATGGGAAGTAAAATGGGGTAATTAGAATGGTCCTTGAGTTGATTTTTCGAAAAGAAAGTTGCACAAATGTTAAATTATGTTTTCACCTTTTCCAGAACTCGGCCTTCTCTTTAACTCGTTGTTTGCTTTGTTTAACTGAGGGAACAGCCAGTGCACTGCCGCTGTCGATTTTTGTCGCACTGCAATGCATACGTAACAAACACTCAATACAATGTGGTAATTGAGTCTTCTAGGACGCAGCGAATACAGAGTTAAAACCGTTTTATCTGTGATAAGAAATTGTTTTCTTGTTGTACCGTTACATTCCCTAATTAATGCCTTTATGTATTTATTTATTTATAAAGTATTCTATTTTGTAATAGCGTATATGGCAATTATATGTAAAATGAAGGATTCGATGCAAAAATCAGGTAATCCATCTGAAGTTGCAAAGCCTTTCAAATCAGCTATATTTATGAATTTTTATAATCTAAAAATGATAACATTCTTGAAACTTGCTTATTTATATTTTTATATCGTTGAAAATTTATATAAATAAAAGCGATTCTTTACAGTAATATAAAGTCTCTATTTTCATGATTGAAGGATAAGTAATTTTCTTTTACATTCATGTCATATACTTTTTTCATATACTTAATTATGTCGGGATAGTAGGAGGTAATGGTGAATTTAAATAGAAGAGTGTATTATGTGTGCTTTTGTCTAAGTGTCTGTGGAAGTGCAGTTTGCCAAAATAACTTGAAAGAGTTTAAAATCTTGAAAGTAAATCAATAAAGTGTGAATACAAAAAGAAGGGGTTATGAAAACATGAAGAAAGGGAGGGAGAGAGAGAGAGAGAGGGGGGATGGGGTCACAATTATATACATAGAGATGTGGAGGGGAGAGAGAGGGAAAGAGAGAGAGAGAGAGAGAGAGAGAGTTGAGGAAAGGGGGAAGAAAGGAATTCGAATGAAAGAGACAGACAGAGGGAGAGAGATAGGGAGAGAGATAGAGAGAGAGAGAGAGAGAGAGGATAGAAGGAAGGAGATAGAGGAAAACGAGGAAGAAATGGAAAAGGGAGACAGGTGGGGACATATAGAAGGAGAGATATGAGGGAGACAGGCGGAAAGAGATGCAGAAAATATTGTGCTCTAGTAATCTTTAAGTCTAGTCTTGTTGGTTTTGGTCAATAAATCACTCATAGACGGCTGCATAATTACCAATAAATGTCCCTCATTTCTTCCGACCCCAGTGAATTACGTACTGTCCATTGTTCAAGTCCCTTAGCAAATATTTAGTAAGCTGATGAGTACGGCTTTTTGTTTGTCTTACGTTGCACATTCGCTTAAATTTTGATATCACTAGGGGCAAAGTCTGAAATATTGTTTGATATGATATTAAATGGTGTCAAAAATCATTAGTAATTATTGAAATGGATATCATGCGGACTTGACGTTCTCTTTCTGTGCTATTGGAAACATGGCGCGGATATACTCGTCTGTAGCCCGCAACGTAGCTCTCCTATTTGTGATATGCTGTATACAGCGTACAAAAGGTGATTATGATATTCGATACTTTACATCCCTTTTTTTTTTTGCACATTGTGTTTATCAATCATATAAGAATAAAATGCATCCTCTTATTTTAATGGTGACTGTACCGTTTGCAAACACACGATCTTTAATACTTTCAAGAAATTAACTCGAGGACGATTTCTATACGTGAAACTTGTGATTGTTTGCACCTATTCTTTATTTTAAAACTACCGGTATATTAAATCATGCTTCTCGTTGACTATATCATCAATAAGTTTCGGTGTAACTGATCAGTTAAATTTTACTAATTTTCGTATCTATCTTCTATTTTCATTTTTGTATCAATTTACTTCGAAAGCTTGAGTAGCTCGTAGATATTCATTGATTTTAAAAACTAACTTTATTTTCATTATTGCAAAGTTGAAACTTTGATGCGACAAGGTTATCAAATTCAATGCTTGGAAACATGCGAAGTAAGATTATTATAGATTACACAACGCTTCAATACAGCCCCGGCATATCACCTGAAGAGCTCTCCGAACGCAGCTGAGATGTGCGACGTCACAGTATGGACATGATTTGCACAAGCAGACGATGTTCCATGACATCTTACACATTTTCAGTGCCTGTATTTTCATCTTCTCTTGAGTTCTTTCTCTTACTTCACTACCGTCAGGCTAAATGTATAATCTTTTGCCTCACTCTAAACCCCGCGCATGGTTTTTATTTTGATGACAAATGCAGCGATACAAAAATAAAGGAATCTGTCGCTTGTAAACAAAATAAGACGATATTGTATATTCAGCTCCACACACCGCGGTATGTTCGGCGTTTCAAGATGGAACAAATGCCGTCCTTAATATCATTCCGGGGGTTTTTCAATTTGAAAGTCTGGTTTCTTTGATTGTTAATTAACCCCTATCCTGTGTATTCACAGTCAGGAGACTCTTCTACTGGACAACAACACCTCTACTGGTATGTGTGTATGAAACTGCCTTGTTTATTCCCTCATATTTCAGCGCGATGTGACAGGCCTATGTTGGCGGATTATGTCGTGGTCATCACACCTATTCAGGGAATTTACGATGTCGGATCTGTAATCACCTTCTCGTGTCACGACGACGGCAACGTCTACGGACCGACATCGTCATTATGCCAGGAGGAGGGGACATGGGATTTTACGAGCGAACCTATATGCATATGTAAGTTTTACTGGTCCCATCTATGGAACAATTCATCTATGGAACAATTCAAAAGACAAATGGCTCCGGTTAGTCTCATTTCACAACGCCCCCTATCGTCAGAGCATGATCTGAGTCTGCAGCCTAACATGTTAGCCTATGGACGTTTTTTAAAAAAATCGTTAAAAATTCATTTTTTGTTTAAACGAAAAGCACATCCACCCCGACGTACGTTATCACTAGCTCTTTCATTGGAGCCCTCATGTCTCATTGACTTTTGAAAGTTCACCCACCGTAATTTTTCAAAATAGGTTGCAAGCTCGTCATTGCCTATAATACACGTGTGAAACAAGTCTAACTTTGGACTCAGTTTACCAAGCGATTTGAAGGTTAAAGGTCGAGCACACGAAACATAAAAAGCATGAATTATCATAGATCACTTCTGCCTATTTCATTATGTCCATTTCATCCAACCCCCCACCGTAATTTTTTCCATTTAGTAAAAGCAAACATTTTGCCGAGTTTAGCAAAAACATGAATATTCATGAACGGTCAGACAATACAGCCTTTATAGTACGTAACGTATAGTGAGTGGAATGGGCGATGATCCGTTCAGGAGGCAGAGGTCAGTGGTTTGTGCTGGCAATGTTCACGCGAGCGAAAATGAGACAATCGGAGCAATATGTTCTATTAAAATATTCACTTCATACATCCATTCGTATACCATAACAATATATGATAGTGAGGTGATGGACTATCGTCATAATCATAAAATGTATGTTGTTATTGCAGATGGACCTGTAATAATTATGTATTGTTTTATCTGGTTACCAACTATTCGATTTACAGGATCGCCAGCCCATGGTGTCACTGACAGCTATGACGGGCTGTACAGGCCATTATTCTGAACGACTATGGCTGTATAGTTGTACATAATAATGGCCTTTACAGCTCGTCATAGACATGTACACGGGGCCTATAATATAAATAATAATAATAGCCTAATAGTCCACTCCAAATTTTATTAAACCGTAACGGAAATTCTTTTTGCCCAATTGATCGTGAGCCCGGCAGCCACTGAGCAGCGCCAGATCGACGTTTCTCTATCCCTTATTGTTGAACGCCAAACAAGATAACAACAACTCCCATCTGTTAACGTCTTTTGGTATGACGCGGCCGGGGTTCGAACCCACGACCTCCCGGTTGTGAGGCGGACGCTCTACTGACTGAGCCAACACTCTGGTGTTTCAAAAGAAACTAACTCTTGGTACATGCTGCACGACTAGTTTGCAGCGACTAACCCAGGTCAGGCGAAGTGCGTACCACAGCGTCTGAAATAAAAGACTATGCCGACTGCACGGTTTAGTGCACTCCATAGGCTTCGTACTTTAGCTGCTCCTGATACAACTAGAGACTGACAGAGCTAGGCTCAGCTCCAGACCTGATTTAATTGTGTTTGATTGTCAAATTAGAGTAGGTGCCTTACAACTTCTCCACACCCTACTTCATGTGTTGACAGAGGCGGCCCTCCCGGGGGGCAGGGGGGGGGGGGGGCACAGTGCCCCCACTTTTTCAAACACCCGAAAAGTGCCCCTTTTAACATATGAATGGTGCCCCTTCCTCTTTTCAACTCTGATAAGTGCCCCATTTATTTGGACACGTGCGACTTTTCCTTCGACAAGTTCCCATTTTTATTTGCAATAAATGTCCATTTTCCATTCTCATAAGTGTCCTTTTTAATCTCTAGTAAGTGCCCCTAGTTAGGTACGAGAAGTGCCTCTTTTCACTTTTGATAAGTGCCCGCTTCACCTCATATTGCTCCGGTTGTCTCATTTTCGCCAGCACAAACGTAGCTAGTTCAACGTCACTACCAAACTAGAATGTTCCACTATGTTGCAGTGTGTATATGCAATTGGGTATGATGTGTGAACCGGGTGTGCGGAAATGGTGTGTTGGGGAGGGGAAGTGAGAGTGTTCATGTGTGTGGTAATTGTATGTGTGTCAACAATTAAAGACTAATACATGACAGATGGCCAATCATAAATCTACAATGACGAGTAAACTGTGTACATCACAGTCCACATATAAATGTGCCTTGAACGAATATAGCAGACGGCAATCGGCGGATCAGACGATACTTGATAGTGATTTTGTATGTGAGATTGCTTTGCTAAATATAAAATACAAGAAACTTTTCCATATCTTTAAACTATCATTGATATCTGATAATTAAACAGTTAGTAAAATAAACCTACCAAACTACATAATACAATGAAATACTTGACTGAAAGTAGGGGAGTTTAATGTGGTGCACAATTGCACCCTTCTGTTAATAATCGAATATTCCATGGTGTTCATGAATATTCATATTTTCGCTTACCTCGGCAAAATGCTTGCCTATACTAAATGGAAAAATTACGGTGGGTGGTTGGCTGAAATGGACATAATGAACAAATCAGAACTGATCTATGATAATTCATGCTCGTTATTCTTCGTGTGCTAGACTTATAACCTTACAATCGAGTAGCAAATTGCGTCCAAAGTTCGACTTGTTGCACATGTGTTCTATATAGGCAATGGCGAGCTGGCGACCTATTTTGACCAAATTACGGTTGGTAAACTTTCAAAAGTCAATGGGACATGAGGGTTCCACTGAAAGAGCTAGTGATAACGTACGTCGGGGTTGATGTGCTTTTCGTTTAAACAAAAAATGAATTTGTAACGATTTTGGGTGGTAAAAGTCCATAGGCTAACATGTTTATAGGGTGCTGGGCTCTGACGATAGGGGGCGTTATCAAATGAGACTAAACGGAGCTATAAGTCTGATAATTGTCCTATTTAAATATGAGAGGTACCTCTTTTACATTGACAATTGCCCCTTTTCTTTTTGTAAGAAGTGCCCCGTTCCTCTTTTAATAACAACCCACATTTTAACTCGGAAAAGCGCACCATATATTTTCACATGTGCGTTTTTTCCTTTCTAATAAGTGCCCCTTTTCTTAATGATAAGTGCCCCATTAAAAAAGAACCCCTTCCCTTTCTTATAAGTGCCCCTTCTCTGGTAAATAACCCTTTTCGGGTGCGAGAAGTTACTCCTTTTCACTTCAGATAAGTGCCTCCTTCACCTCCGATAAATGACCCTTTAAAATCTGATCGGTGCCCATTTTCTTTTACCTAATGCATATTTTTCTTTATTACAAGTGCCCCTTTTTCATTCACATAAGTGCCCCTTTTCATATCTGGTCATTGCCCCCTTTTCAGGTGCAATATGTGCCTCTTTTCACCTCTGATAATTTCCCTTTTAACAATATATAGTAATATCTTGTACATGCCCCTATCAAAATCTGATGGGGGCCCCTTTTCCACCGACAAATGCCCATTTCCTATTCTCATGACTGACTGATGGTGTTTTAAGTGAAACAAATATTGAAATTATCCCTGGTAATTGTAATCGCAATGCAGGGGTATATACTAATGTCTAAATGTATATTTTAGCTTTGAGATTTCCCTTTGTACATGTAGGTGCCCTTTTTTCTCCAAAAAGTGCCCCTTTTTCTTGGTCCCCCCCCCCCCACTTTGGAAGTCGCTCGGCGGTCCCTGTGTGTTAATGATTCTTAAATTTGAATATCAAAAATGTATTACTATTCATATATTGTATTACTATTCATATATTGTATAAGTTTAATATATAATTTTATTGCAAATATGGTAATACAATTCGAATTTCTGTATATGTACCAAGCAATATGCCAAGGTCGTTGAAGCACAATTATATATCATATGTACAAAAGAATTCCAATTTTACTACCATAATGCTACCATGCATAATGTTTTACATGTAATTTTACTTTGTCACTGATGTATACTTTGTAAAAGAAACTGCAATTCGGCTCTCGGGCCGCGAATGTTTTTTAATGAAATAAACCATTTAAAATAAATAAATAAATAACAAAAATGCTTATATTTTCAGATTGCGAGAGGCCGATCGTCTCAAATCCTTATGCGATAATGCTTTCGCCTGACCAGGAAACGTACTTGCCGAATGACAGAGTATACATCAGTTGTGAAGAAGACCACACCTCATCCAGTTTTCCTCGAAACTTTGATTGCCAATATGATGAAACTTGGTACCCCGACCCTTCAAGTCGTCTGTGTTTTAGTAAGAAATGTTCATTTCTAATAATGATTATAACAACAACAATAATCCAACAACCCCCTACATACTCCTGTTACACAGGCCTTATATGCCTGCGCCGGTTCAATTAATTAAGATTAGAAAACGCGGAGATCCATTAAAATACATAAGTCTGAAACATATATTTTGTGCCAATGATTCCAAAGAGGTATTTATTAATATTCAGTGTCGAAGGTACACCGATAATAAATTCCCAGTGTGACAACTGGCATCTTAATTTCAAACAAACAATCATATATTACAAAATAGCTTACATGCAAAGCTTTACAATGTGGTATACAGGTACAATAATGATAGAAAAGGAACAAAGTAAACTACACTGTACAGCAGAAATACATCAAGGAAATGAAGAAAAGAATAGATGTTCATATAAAGTACAAATGATGAAACACAAGTCGTTCGTCAATAAGCACTAAATACATCGATCAGGCGGAGAGCGTTGCCTGAACAACGACAGCAGTCCCAACTCTTGTCCCGAGGGAAATGGAACTGGAACCATGGTGGGCCCATGGTGGAACGCTGTTAAGAAACAAAACCAAGGCAGGTCTTAAAAAGCTGAGACATAGTAACTTCTGGGGGAAGTTACATCACACGTCTATCTGCCTTGAAGTCTAAACTTGCTCTCCTACTTAATCAAGTAAGAATTCTTCTTTATATGGAACACAGTAATTCAACAAAAGTATTTATCGTCTTACAAGTAGTTATTGGGCTATCACTAAACTATCTAATCAAAAGTATTTTACAATGACTGAAATAACTATAAATATGTCTGGCTTGTGAAAAGTAGTATCTTAATCCATACACAGTCACAACCATCTTGTATCAAAGGTCAATGGATAAACACATTAAAATATAATACAATGAGTTTCCAACGCAAGGAGAATCACACTAAACAATATCATACAATTAATTCAAATTGTATGAGGAACTTGTGATATCTCTATAATTTACTAGTTAAGAATAAGACATGAATATACTTTTAGGAAGGTGAGTGTTCGCTTACCTGTTAAGAAACAAAACCAAGGCAGGTCTTAAAAAGCTGAGACATAGTAACTTCTGGGGGAAGTTACATCACACGTCTATCTGCCTTGAAGTCTAAACTTGCTCTCAACGAGAAAGCCAATCTTCCTCCCAAACCAGGCAAACAACCCCACTATTCCCTATCCCTAAGACAAAGGGGTACCAGCAAATGTATCCACTGGTCATTCATGAATTATGTACTCTACGAATAAAGGAAGTGGTCTGGGTTTAAAACATAAACAAGGCCTATAGAATAGGGGTCTCTTTGTTCCCTTAACCAGTGGCATATACCAGCTAGGTGGTCTTAATAGAAACATAGTTTAAAGGTACAATTTAAATAGGGGTTTAACAATTTAAATTAATATAAGCTTACTCAAAAATAGAATATAGGTTTACTCAAAAAAATAGAATATACCTTAATAAACAGGGTCTGACACTCCTATAACAGCGCCATGTACCCCCCCCCCCCTTTCCCTGCTGCTTTCGACTCAGGCATTCTTGCTTATGATAGTTGGCCTCTGCATTTATATTGATTATTTGTACTCACCTTCATACTTTCAAGCTTTCAATTATGCATATTTATTTGTGTGTATTTAAGTTGTCACTCTTTATGTAAATCAATTATATTATATACTATTATTGTTATTTGAATGTTTTATAGTTAATTTTATAAATAAATGCAGAAACATCTGCTAAAAAAAATAATGACAATAATAATAATAATGATAATAGCAATGATAATTAAAATACTACAACTAATAATAATACTAATATTGTAATCATTATTATTATTAATAGATATTAATCTCTATAACTCCGATGACTATGATTATGATGATGATAACATTATGACAATAAATGATGAAATAATGATAATGATATCATTAAAAACAGTATAGTATAGTCTAGGCATAATGCTTGTCCGACCAGCAAAAACTAATATATATGCAAATTGCATTGAGATACAAAAGCAGGCAACACGAATCAACACTAGAATGTAAACACTCGTCGCTATTCAAACAATTTGGAAATGATTGATCTGTTAATGCAGTCTGTATTTATAACATAGTATCATAATACAGCTTCAGCTTAAGTGAGCAAATTATCTACATCTAATTTCCGCCATATATTCATGTTTCTATTATGTTTATATGTTATTACCTGCTATGGCAAATCTATTATCCTAGGCCATATATGTTATATATGTGATATAGGTCAGTGCAATTATGATCTATTTGTACCACTGTCAATTTTGATTATTAAATATATATACATGTACCATACAGCACAATGTGACACGACGAAACTACTCGACAATGACGTCATAGCCGAGAAGCCGAACAATGGCGGGTCACAAACCGTGTTCAACCACGGAGATTCCGCCATCTTTAATTGCCAAGGCGGAAGTCGATTCACAGGACAGAACACGGCTACGTGCGTCAATGGATCGTTTGACTTCGATACTAAACCAGAATGTTTGGGTAATGTATTACGAGTTAAGGCGAACGAGGTGGGGGCGGAGGGGGGGGGGGAGTGGTGAGGTGTCTACGCCCCCCTCCCCCAACACACACACACACACACACACCCAAAATGTTTAAAGTTCCGATATCGTGAAGCCACCATCTTGCACTGTTCCATTGGTTTCTTTTGATTGATTGATTGATTTGATTTTTTTGTCTCTTAATTCATGGTCTTTTCCAAAATGATAAACTAATAACAACATGATAAATAAACCATGCAAATAAAACATCTTCAAATCGAAGAACGTAAGCTAAGCTTGAGGGTGTGGAATCCTTAATAAAACTTACTAATCGCTGTATACAAAACAGGGATATTGGGGTAAAAATACCTTCTGTTTATATACCCACGCAAAAAAAAAAAAACAGATGGGGATCAAATAAGATGTATGAGAAGATGACAGAAGGAGATGGTAAGAGTGTTTATAATTCTAACTAATGCCCTCAGTGATGTACTAACACTCTTTGGGTGGATGAAGCCCTCCCCCCTCCCATCAGCCCCCTATTTTAAAAAATTTCAGGCAACCATCATCTCAACTCTGGGAAGCGAGGTGCCCAAATATCCTCATTGTTAGGCAGCGAGGTGTTCAAAAATCCAAGTATAGTTGGGAAGCAAGGTGCCCCAAATCATCGGGGCAGCAATGTGCCTGAATGTCTATATTCGAGCAGGAGACGCCATAATATGTAATATCTGTAATTTTCCTGCAAAAAGTGTCAACATTGCTCACATGAGTGTGGGTGCAAGCTTGCCAATGTAAGTGTAATGAATTATACCACAAAATTGTACAAATTGTATGAGTCCCTTGTATCGTTTGCATTAAATTACACTGAAAATATTTTTCTTGATTGGGGGCTTGATGCAAGACCGTGTGGTTGCCTTGCTGAAAAAAGGCTGTCGATATAATTCTTTCGTCAAAAGATCCCGGTAATGGGGCGTTTGGAGGAATCGTGAATAAAAAAGGAAAGGAAAGGAAAGAGATGATAATAGAACGAAGTTGTACTTTTCTTTTAATAAACACTTACAAGAAACTATAATGTGAGTTGAAATGCAAGGAAGATGGAAAAGGAAAGAAATAGTTATCGAGATAGAGGAGGTTCTGAACAGAACCTTTCCTCTTTTTATGTCACCTCATATTTTGATATACAAACATCGAACACCAAAAAATAGTTACATAGAAGCTTTTACTAAAATCTTTTCCCCATTATTATCTCTTTTTTTCTTTCCCTGTCCTTTACTTTTTCCTAATTACTATAACGCTCCATAAGCGGGTTCTTTTGATGAAAATATATATATCAACAGCCTTTTCAGTTAGACTTCCACATGATGTTACCGAAAGCCTTCAATCGTGAATATTTACTCACCATGGAAACCTTTTTAAAACATCTAACTGAAAAATTCCTCACCCAGACCCATGCCCCGTATCTCAGCAAAACCCCGACAATGGTCTTTCTTACTCCATCGTCGAAGACCCCGTCATCAACGAAACACAAACATTGTACTACAGAGATGGTGTCTCGATCATGTTTTCGTGCAGAGATGGATACATACCCGAGCATTGTCAAGGCGTTTGTCATGATGGATCGTGGGATCCAGGGGATTTCCCATCATGCATTGCCTTAGGTAAGCTATTCTCATAACAATAACATTGATGATGATAATGATGATAATAGTGATGATAATTAGAGTAATAATAATAATAATGATAATATTAACGACAACAATAATGATGAATTAAATACTGATGATAATGATACTAATAATCTGTAATGATACTGATAATAATAATGACGATAATAATAATGATGTAAATAAAAATGATGATAATCAAACTAATAATCTGAAATAATAATGATAATAATAATTTTAGAAAACCCACAACAACCACAACAACAACAACAATAATACTAATAACAACAACAACTATGATAATGATGGCTGCTTCTTATGAATTGATTTTAACTATCATAATAACAGATCATCTTAGTACTGGAGCTGCAGTCGGTATATCCATCCTCACGATCCTCTTGGTTGCGTCCATCATCATCAATATCGGATGTTTCATCTTCATGGAGAGAGCTAAATCTAAAGGTTTGTTCTTTCTTTCTTTTATCATTATTGGATAATACATGTACATTGCTGTACATTTAGGATTCATTCTCGCAAATTGTGTACAATCTCCACTCCCTGGGGAGTATTCCTTCCAGTATGGACACCGTGAGAGCATCTGGCAATTTTATATCTCAAAGGCTTTCGTTATCCTACCGGGTCTCCATTTCTCTCCCGGGTATGGAGTGGCAAACGTAGATTAATGTCTTGCCAAAGGATTTTAGTCCCGTGTCGGGATCGAACTAACGACCTTTGTATTGCACAGTCAAGTGCGTAAACCACTCGACTACGACACTTTTACACTATGACACCTCTATCAAAGGAGAAGGGGAAGACATACTTACATGTTCAGAAACGTTATGACTCTTTACAAACTTTTTGACAAGCAATTTAACAAAAATGAATCAATCAATCAATGAATAGATAAATTAATTAAAATAGAAAAAAAGAAGACATCTAACGTTAGAGGAGAAACTTATGTAATGAGTACAATCTTTGGGATATAATTCCTTTATCAATCCAAGGGTAGACCTAGGCACTCTTATTCGTAATTGCATTGTTATATATATATAAATATATATATATATATGCATACATACAGAAGCAGTTGTGTGGAATGTTATTTGATTTATAGTGATACAGAGCTCATTTACCCATAACAATTTCTTTTTCTTTTATATATCTGTTCGCACGTAGATCCAGACATGGAACCATCCAGGTACGGTATAATTGATAACACAAAGATTTATATATATAGATATATATATATATTTTAAATATATTTAGTTTAGGCTCCAACACAACATTCTAATATAAAGCCTTCTATTATTGGATAGATCACAACCGATGTATAATAAAATATAAGACAAGGTGTAAGCACACAGATATTTCAAGATTACTAAAAGAGGGCGTTTCTTTTTATCTACTCCCATGTGACAAATGTATGAGAAACCTGTGGGGTGTTTTACAAAGATCCTAAATTGACCATATCTCTAAATGGGACTTAACAATTATGGAAACCGTTAGCATCATTGAAAATAATTTGTAAAAATTATCTTAAAAGGCATAAAATGTTGATTGAAATCATTCATATTTTCTATTAGCTTGGGAGATTTCATGTTCTTGATGTTAAATTTATAAAAATTCTAAAATACTTAAACTTCTGCTTTTAAATACATTTTATTTTAAGGCTACAAATGGCTCTCCATAAGGTTTAAGTCCAACCCCCCCCCCCCCCCCGGTTATTTACACATTCTGTTTTCTGAACCAAATATATTTTAGATAGCTTACTGCTCTATGTATTGGGACTAATAGCACCTCTTTCCCGTTGAAAAATAAAATATAAATATATGTTTATGAATACAAGTATAAAATATTAAGTATAAAATAAGAATAATAAAGTTCATCAGAATGATTTTTCTTCGTCCAAATGACACTGCTGCTATATACGACATGATATGTACTATTCAAATAAAAGACACTACTTCAGATCTTGATATGTGATGTAGAATAGATTATATTCAGGTGATTTATGTTCTGCTCTCGTTGATACAAATATTTGATTAACTGTAAAAAAAAATGTATCTATTCACTAGAAGTTTATAGAAATTATACAAAGTTGCATGAATTAACTAAATCGTCTCTGCATGACCACATGCTGTCTGAAATTAAATGTATGACTGAGTGAATCAATCAATCAATCAATCACTCAATCAATCAATCAATCAATCAATGAGCCAATCAATCAATATCACATATAAACAATTCGTCATGTTTCATTTCAGTTACAAGTTCAACAAGAACGGCAGTGTGGAACACGTCATGAACAACAATGGTCATAATAGCGAAAGACGTGAGTTTCGTTACATACACGGATATGTTCTTGTATATTTTGTTCTATTACTTATTACTTCTTATACTACAATCCTCTTCCTCGTGTGACCCTCCTCTCCGCTGTCTCCATCTTCATGTACGTCAATCTCTACTTCACCATTTCCTTCTCAGTTGTCACCCTCTCCTATTCTTCGACACCTCTTCTTCGTCACCCTCTTGTTCTTCGTCACCCTCTCCTTCGTCAAGCTCTTGTTCGTCACCCTCATCTTAGTCACCCTCCTCTTCTTCGTCTCCCTCTTCTTCGTCACCCTCATCTTAGTCACCTCCTCTTCTTCGTCTCCCTCTTCTTCGTCACCCTCATCTTAGTCACACTCCTCTTCTTCGTCTCTTTCTTCTTTGTCATGCTCTTCTTCGTCACCATTTTCTTCGTCACCCTCTGCTTTGTCATCCGCATCTTCTTCATCAACCTCTTTCTTTCTTCGTCACCCTCTTTTCACCTCGTCACCCTCCCCCTTTTCACCATCCTCTTCCTCATCGTCACACTCTTCTTCTATTTCACCCTTCACTACGGTCATCTTTTCCTTCATCACCATCTTTATCTTAACACTCTTCTTCATCGTCACCTTTTCTCCTTTGTAACCCTTTTCTCCTTTTTCTTCTTCGTTAATTTCTTTCACCTCGTCACCCTTTTATTCGTCACTCTATTATTTTGTCCACCCTTTTCTTTTTTGTCACCCTTTTCTCCTTCATCACAATTTCCTCCTTCGTCACGCTCTTCTCCGTCACCATCTCCTTCGTCATCCTCTTATTCCTTGTCTTCCTCTTCTTCGTCACCCTTTTCTTAGCCACCCTCTTCTTCGTCACACTCTGTTCTTTGACACCCTCATCTTGTTCGATACTCTCATCTTCTTCGTCAAACTCTTTTTTCGTCACTCTCGTCTTCTTCGTCAACCTTTCACCTCGTCACCTTCTCTTCTTCACCACCCTCTTCCTCATCATCACCCCCTTCTCCTTTTCATCATTCTTCTTTGTCTCTTTCTTCTTTGTAATCCTTTTCTTAGTCACCCTCTTCTACTTTGTCACCCTTTTCTTCTTCGATATCCTCATTTTCTTCGCTACCTTCTTTTCTCGTCACCTTCTTCTTCTTCATCATTCTCTTCTTCATTGTCACTCCCTTCTTTTCTTCTTCTTTCTCCCTTATTCTTCTCCCTCTTCCTCCTTATCCTCCGTATTACTCTTCCTCTACTGTTCTCTCTTTTACTCTTTCATCTTCTTATTCCTATCCTTCTTCTTCTCCTATATCGTCCCCATCTCCTTCACGTCATTTTGTTTTTACATCTCTCTTCCTCCTTGTTACCCCAATCCTTACATTTAAAAGAGTTTGTTTTGGGCTTCGGACGTAACATTCAATTGTTTTCTCTGTTTTATATACGTACAACCTATACTCATGTTATATGTTTAGGCATCACTGATCTTTCTTTTCAGTTTACGCCTCGCTTAGATTCGGACCAGCTAAATCCAGTTTCCCCGACAGTGCTCGAAAGAGGGTGACGTTTTTGACCAAACTAGGCTCCCTCGGACTTGGTGATTTCGGAGAGGCATGGAAGGGCGAATTCCGTTCTACGCAAGAGACAGTTCTTATCAGACGTGTTCCAGGTATAACACGATTGAAAACATTTTAAAAATAGATATTCTTTGATTGTTTTTCTATTGATATGATTTTGAAATCATACTGTGTAAGAGGCTACTGTAAAAGGACATGTGATTTTAGTCTAGTGGTAGTGTCCATGGTACTTTCAATACTTTCAATACTGAAAGTAAATACCTGATTGATACACGTCTTTAAAAAAAAAAATTATACACTCAGTAAACCGACGGCCCATAAGACAGAAAAATCAGAGAAATAATTAAGAGAAGATATTTATGGAAGGGTAGAAGATCCGACTGCTAAATTGTTTGAAATTTTAATTTGAGTTTGTGCAGTTCGCTCATATTACGTTATAAAGAATGTTCAATTTCTGCCATCGCCCTAGAGAAAATGTTAACGAGTTGCTTGAAAATATTCGTTTCTACAATAGCTATTTATGCTAGTAAAAACGTATCTTTGCAGATGATGCTGTAAGAGCAAAGGACATACTTGCCAGAGTAAAGGCATTCTCCCAGCTAACAGATCATCCAAACATCGTAAAGTGCTTCGGATTCCACCAAGACCAAAGTAAGATATAGATAAGTGTATAGTGATTGTAGGATAGGTCAATCAAAGGATGGGAGAGAGAGAGAGAGCGAGAGAGAGAGGGAGAGAATGGGACGGACGGAGGCAGGGAGGGAGGGGGTAGAGATGGAAGGGAGTGATGGGGGCATAAGGAAAAGGATAGAGAGAGGGAATTAGAGAGAAATACATGGGAGGGGGCAGAATGATACGAGAGAAGGATAAAGATAATTAATAAGACAGTACCTGGTATTAATTTAATTATGAAAAAAGACAAATAATTTATAGAGATAATTAGTGTGTGTATGTGCGTGTGTGTGTATGTACGACAGATATATACATGTATATATGGGAAGAGGGCGTGTGTAAGAAAAAGAGAAAGACAGAGAGGGGAATATAAATAATGACGGTGATGCATGGCTTTGCATCTTGTAATCAACAAACCACTAACTAACAACTTTTTTTTTTTTAATAAATCTCTTTCGTTATGATATCTCAAAGATATTCAGCCTAATAATGTAGGGTCTTACACGTTTATCTTTAAGTGTCAATAAAAATGATACCATATACCTGAGTCACATTGCCAAACAAACACTCCACATCCACTTCAAACTACCGATTCTTCGTCATTCAGTGTATACATTTTTGTTCAGTCTGTGACCAGTCTCGGTAACGATCGGATGTAGGTTTCGTTTGTGTGACCGTGGAACCACCTACGTAGCTATGTCTTATCTGCTCATAGTAATGCTCTATGCTTTCCTTAGCATAAGTCCAAAGTTTGTTGACTTGTATTTATGTACCCTTCGTTGAATATTGATTAATCATTTACATGCCAAGACTCATATTTATTTCAAACAAGTCTTGTCCGTTCCCTCAGCCTAGTTAAAATGTGTATAATTTATTTTTACCCTTTGGAGTCTACAGCTAGCAGGCTATGCTTTTCACCTTTAACAGGCTCTCGTATATATTTATTTCCAATTTATCTTATCCTTAATTTACAGGTAACTACAAGTAAACTAAAGTTATTGAAATATATTTGAAGTGCTTTGTAGTGCTTCTTGTAAGTAGAGCAGACGATGTGTATCGTGAAATATAAAACACGAAATAAATTGGAGTTAAACAAAATATATAACAAAAAAAATCAATTTCCATTCCCGATTTTCCACCCAATACCATCTTGTAGATATCATCTTATACAAGTTTATTTCTGGAGGAACGTTGCTTACCCATCTCCAAATGAAAAGGGGGCAAGCCCAACCCACATACATGGCATATAACACGACCAAGCCACAGCGAGCTCCTGTGGATGAAGTGGGCTTAATCAATTTCGCTCTGCAGATTGCAAAAGGGATGCAATTCCTCGCATCCAAGAAGGTATAACGATGATGATGATGGTGGTGATGATGATGATGATGATGATGGGGATGATGATGATAATAACAATGCTAACAATAATGATAATTATAATGATTATGATAATAATGATAATAATAATAATAATGATAATAATACTAATAATGCTAATATTGTTAATGATAATTATAATAATAGTATTTATAATCATAAAAATGATAATCCCCGAAAATATTTGGCGTGCACTTACAATCCGATCTCAAGTGGGACAAACAAGTTGGTGAGATGGTATCAAGAGCTGGAAAGAGAGTACTTATGATAATTCGTCTTCGCAAGGCAATTGTCCCAAGATGTGACTCAGTCAACATCTACTCAATTTATATATATCCTCTTTTGGGATATTCATCTCCCCCTTGGTCTCCTAGCATCACAACAAGTCAGAACAATGACATTTAAAAAATCCAGAAACGTGTTTGTCGCATCATTATGAATGACCAGTATGTCTATTATGGCCATGTTCTAAAGCAACTCTCCGTCTGCCGTATGTCGAAGCGGCATCATCAACTACTGATTTCCTTTGCTCGTAGTCTGCTTCTATTTTAGCAATCCAAAATGCCGTAAAATCTCATTCTCCCACCCCCACCCCCTACCCACCCCCTCTCTCTCTCTCTCTTGCTCTCTCTCTCTCTCTGGCTCCCGGTCTTGTCTCTGTCCCCTGTCTTTCTCAGATCACACACGGGGCTCTCTGTGCACATAATGTGCTGTTGGATGAACAGAACATGTGCAAAGTGTCGGACTATGGAATGGCCCAAACAATGTTTGACAAAAGAATCGTGAGTATACAATCCTTTTTCACCAAGTTATCCCTCTGTCTATGGCGCCTTGGATCAATTCGAGTGGCAGTAATCACGCGTGCTTCCTGCAACGCTATGGAAGGCCGTTGATGACTTTATTCACGTGCCCCAGACGTATGGAAAAAGGCATACGTGTGCTAATAAACTAGCAGACGTGTGCTATCGCACCTTGCACACGTCTGCTCAATAACAGGCGGTGGTTGGTCAATTAGCAGACGTCTGCCTGTTATTTAGCAGACGTGTGCCGCATTCCGTACGTCTGGGGAATGTGAATAAAGTCATCAACGGCCTTCCATAGAGTTGCAGGAAGCACGCGTGATTACTGCCACTCGAATTGATCCAAGGCGCCATTATGTCACATCCAATTTCTTACACTCCCCTTTCTCTCGTTCCCCCACCCCTAAAAATAGTAATTACAAATTTAGTGACAAATTCACGACACGTCTGCGATTTGCTATCTTGATTTCTAAAAACTGCCATATTTAAATTTTTAAATATATATATATAACATACACATCTCTCTCACATACGTTGTTTTTTTCTCGCATTTAAATCGGTCTGTTCTTCAATTTAAAGAGGAAATAAACACCTCCGAAAATGTTTGAGCTGGATAAATATTCATTCATTGGGCCGGTGTTTGTACATATGAATATATATATAATTCTTTATTTCAGAGGCCAAGCAGATGGAATTCTCCGGAGACCACGTTGGACGGAGTCTTTTCTTCAGAGGCGGATGTTTGGTCATTCGGAATCGTTCTTTGGGAAATCATGTCGTTAGGTATGTAACTTTGCAAAAGATTAATAAGCAACTTCGAAGTTACTAACTGCGCATGGGCAGATAAACAGAAAAAGGTCAATTGTACACAATTGCAAAACCAATCGAGACGAATGCTGAATACGTGTTAATGATAGTTATGTAATCATTATTCATTAATGCACCGGTGGTACATTGTATGATAATTAGGAGGAAGTATTCTTTTCAAGAGGGCTAACAAAAGGTATTCATGAAGCGCCTCCATGACGTTGCCAGTGATTATTAGGGACTTTTAGATTCTGCACGACGCGAACGTGGACTGCCCATTTAAGGCAATGTGACGTCCTTTTAAGGCACTGGCAGTGACGTCACATTGCATTAACAGGACAGTACGCGTTCTCGTCGTGCGGAATCTAAAAGTCCCTATTATAAACTGCACAGACTTGGACTTCTCCATGTGTAACAGATATGTGGATATTTGGAGTCATTCGTACAACTGCTTTCTCCTAAAGGCCCTTTTACACTTTCACGGATCGCATCACGGATCATCCCGGATCGTCGCTCCGGGATCATCCGTGTTATCTCCGGCATTACCGTGTATACACCGGGGAGGCATCCGGCGTGATCCTTGGCGTACCGGCATATCCGGGGAAAAAATTAAGCTTGCTTAATTTTTCATCCCGGAGTTCACGGATGAAAACAATCCGTCCTCTTCCCTGTAGGCACCGTGTACCACCGTGTACCTCCGTGTAGCCGCCGAATACATCCGGGACAGTCCGTGTAGACACCGGGAGGTCCGTATTAAGACCGGTTTCATCCGGGTTTGAAATTCCGTATATTTTGCCGAGAAGGTAAATGATCAAATGAGCGCCTGCAAGCTCAAGTCACCCGTCAACATTCCGGAGATATCCCAATAGACAACGTACACCTCCGTGTAAGGACCGTAAAAGTACCCAGTAGCCTCCGTGCTCTTCCTTGAAATCCGTGTTAGCTCCGTATGCGTTTCCGGCGTGGTCCGCGTTGCCCGTGGAGACACCGTACTTGCCCGTGTATACACCCAGTTCGGAACGTATCCACACCGGCATCGAGAAGAAATCGTGGTGTCGCACGCCGGAACACCCCGGATTAAGATCCGGGATGATCCGTGATGCGATCCGTGAAAGTGTAAAAGGGCCTTTAGTGGCTTATTCCTGGAGAAAACGGGGAAGAAATGCTTAAAAGAGAGTTTAAAACTTAGAAATACACGCCGTAGCCGTTAATTCAAACATTTTGGCACATTCTTTCTAACCCATCTTCAGGAGAATTCTCATGTTGTTTTATTCTTGTCCATCAAAGCAACATGTGCCTTCATGTACCAACTGCTTGGAGCGGAGTTGGCCAAACCACGGACCTATTACGAATGGACATTCATCGTTTTCTTAACGAATTCATTGTGATTGTCTCCGTCAATGTCGTCTCAATAACATTCCGTACATGTTTCTTCGCTTTTATCTCATGATGGTCACCGCCAATAAGCCGGGACAGAATCAAGATAGTGATTTTAAACATGTTATTCTACATGCGCAGAAGATAATAAATCGCTTAAATCATGGGAAATCGATGTGCAGTTCTGGTTAATAATTGGAAATTGTTGTTCCGTGTCCCGGCCCCCCCCCCCCCCCCACTCAGGTTCCAAAATGACCGCATGCGTGTTGCCAAAATGTCCTTTTCGTAACAAAAGAAAAAGGTCGACCCGTATTGACTTTACACACCGGACTTTTGCTGAAAAGGGGGGGGGTGCTGAAAAAGGCTCGTATACAAAAGAAAAAGGTCGAGCCGTGTTGACTTTACACACCGGACTTTTGCTGAAAAGGGGGGGGGGGGGGTCGGTTGGAACACGCATATGCGTACCCTAAATAACACTGAGTGGGGGGGGCCGGGTTCCGTGTACTGTGTTCTATTTTTGAAAAACATGTTGATATTACCAGATAGGTTTTGTTTGGATTGTTTGCGATTTAAAATCCCGTTTTCCCCAATTTCCTCATAATATTCCAGAATTACAACGCACAGGGCTTATAAAGATCATGACCTTCTAATTGTTTTATAAGTTCATGGGTGTGTGCGAAAGTTTGCGAATCAGTAATAATACATTTCATATCACCAAAATCGTCTGCTTTTCAACTTTGCTACTCCCCATTGGGGATGTTTTTATTGAAGACATACTCTTACAGAGCACACCATCCAAACAAAACCCAAAAGAGGGAAACTGCTCCTTTGTCAATGACCGAAAATGCTTACACAGTCGTTATTGTTAAAACAGCTGAATGTTGTCATTAAGATGCACATAATCAGAAGGCGGTGACTATCATAGGATCAAAGAAAGAATCAAGTTGAATGTCCATCCGTAATAGGTCCATGGTGGTACAGGTGGAAGTATTTTTTTCAAGAGGGCTTACAAAAGTTATTCACGAAGCGCCTCCATGACGTTGAAAGTGATTATTATAAAATGCACAGACTTGGACTTCTCCATGTGTAACAGATCTGTGGATAATTGGGATCATTTGTCCAAGTGCTTTCTCCTAAGGGGCTTATTCCTGGAAAATTAAGGAATAATGTTTAAAAGAGAGTTTAAAATACAAGCCGTAGCCGTTAATTCAAAGATTTTGGCACATTCTTTCTAACCCATCTCGAGGAGAATTCTCATCTTGTTTTATTCTTGTCCATCAAAGCAACATGTGCCTTCATGCACCAACTGCTTGGAGCGGAGTTGGCAAAACTCTGTGTGTAAACAGCTATGATAAAAGCATCTGTGTAGGCTGTAACCGTTCACGAATTGAAATTCAATGAAAATTCAAATTGGTTAGAGGCATTGATATTGAGGAACTTGGTGTCAAATGAATTTAATCATTTCATACCAATAACCATACTATCAATAATTATTATAAAACAATAGGATCGTAGTAAAATTCACGACTTTATTGTTAGTAAAATTCATGGTTATAAATAGTGTTTTCTTTTTTTGGAAGGTGGCAGGCCTTATCCTGATTTAGAACTGGATGATATAGGCAAAGAGATCACCAAAGGCTACAAGATGCCCCGTCCCCCACACTGCAAAAACGAGTTGTGAGTTTTGCTCTCTTGTTTTTTATTTGTGTTTCTTGGGTTAATGTTGTTGGTGATCACATACTGTGGTAAACGGAGACAGACGATTTATTATCGTGTGTGGAGGTGTCGTATTATAGTCGTTTGTTAGCTTCAACCAGAATCCGACGGTTGAGGGTTCAAATCTCAGTCCTGCACTAATGTCCTCCAATTGGCACAGGTCACATTGACACCATACCCCTACGCCCTACCAAAAAAATGAAGGAAAACAAATCGTTCACACCGAAATTTGAAATACAATACATTCCAGTGTATATGAGTTTTAAAGACAAAACTGACCAAGTGCTACTGAAATAAACCCACAACACCCAGTGGCAATGAGTACACAATAATAATGCACACGTAACGTAATTGGCGCCATGAATACGTCCTTTGTAGCATTACAGCGTAAAATGGCGCCGGCTTGTTATCGGCGGGCCTGTGGACGAACCAAGCAGATCATTAGGGACTTTTAGATTTGCGTGGACTGATACTTGTGACGTCCATTCAAGGCAGTGCATTAAAAGGTCGTCGATCGTAGCAATCCACGTTGTCGTTGTGCAAATCTAAAAGTCCCTATTAAGACAAATAAACTCCCCGACCTCTTACACCCATGGAAATATGTTTTTAAAAAATCCCACATTTTAAAATCAAATTTTGCCTTCTTAGAGATCAGTCATTGAATAAGTAATGGGATTGCCAGTTATAAGTAAGCTTTCAATTGTTTAAGTGTGAAGTGTAATTTCAAATTTGTTCCGTAAATGAACCATGAAAAACAATCTATATGGGATCATTTTCACTGGTAGTTTAAAATTCCATTCTGATCTTGATAAGTCCATCGCTAGCTAGGTTTTCTTGTAACGGCCGATAGGGAAATTCCAATGTATTGCCTGTATGTTAACGATATCATGATTAAGTTGCAAGTGTATGGCCTACCAAATGAATCTATCAACTAGAGATTGGATCATATAATAATATAAAAATAACAAGGAAAATGAAACCTGTGATGTTTTTTTTTACTTTTTAAAACTACTCCTATCATACGTCAAGCTACTCTGCTTATTTCTGTAGCCCTCCTGCATCTAATGTATGTTAATTATGCATTCAATATATTTGTTTAATTTCGTTTATATCTGTATAAAATTATATACACTTAAAATATTGTATCAAACCATATTATGTTCATGAAAACGTATGATGAAAAAAAGAAAAAAAGATACAAAAACCAATAAATCAAATCAAAATCAAAATTAAATCAAATAGGCCTAATTTTCACTTGCACATAAATATTATCTGAACATTCGCTCCGGTGAAAATTTCTCCGGGTTATCAAAGTATAGACTTCGGGTTTAAGTTGCAATTGAGTTTTAGGTTAGGTTTAGGATTAGGTTAAGTATAGTGTTGGGAGTTCCATTTATAGTGTAGCAAACAAGAAGAGGAGCCTTGTCGCAGGAACAAGACAGTGTAGTACAGCTCACACTGGTCCCCCTACAATAGCGAGACATAATTAATTATGCAAATGAAGGTAACAATAATCAAAAATACCAAATATGAAGATTCGAATCTCTTACAGGTATACAATCATGAGCCGCTGCTGGGAGAGAGACAGCAGAAACCGTCTTAGCATCGACGGAATCGTAACGAACTTAGACCAAATCCTAGTCCAGACTCAAGATAGCCTGGTAAGATTATATGATTATTTGAATATTTCTATTAAGAATTATATATTTTTTTTCTTCATAGATGTAACCCATTATTATTATATTTATAATGGTAGTAGTGATAATACCAATAACATCAACAACAATAATGAAAATAATAATAGTAATAATAAAAACAACAATAATTATAATAAGGAAAATAATAAGACCAATAATGATAATGATAATAATAATAATAATATTAATGATAATAATAATGATAATGATAATACTACAATAATATTTATACTAATAATTAAAAACAATTATGATAATAACGATAAGAATGATATTGATAACAATGCAAACATTTATAGAGAACAACATATCCACCAAAACAATGCTCAAGGCGCTTACAATAAACAGCGCAATAACAAAAAACAATGATGGAACTTACAATAAAACATATAAAACATGTTCAGGAGAAAACACTTGTACTTAGGTGTGTTTTCAGTGTATTCTTAAAGTCATCAACAGTCTCATTGGCTGGGATAATCACAATGAAATCGTTATCGTTGCCATGCAATTATGAATATGATTATGATTACTCATAATTATCGATACCGTTATCATTACAAATAGCGTTATTCTTAACATTATCAGTGCCATCACTACTATTATCATTATCATTACTTTCATAATCATGATTATTATTAGTTTCGATATCAATATCATTGTTTATGTCATTAAGTAATACATTAAATATATCGATATTGGAATGAACCCATTGTTTATTATCAATTAGCTAAGTTACTTATCAATTTTTTGTTGCGTTTTTCTTCCTAGAATTACTTGCTTCTCAGTGATCTGGATAACGATACATACCACGCCTACTCTACCGTGGATTAAAGGCATTAATCCCAACTAAGGATTATTGATTAACCACAGGATTATCTGATTACCCAAATAACGCTTCAAAAACGATAAATACTGACGTTTACAGTGTACCTATGTCTCGCTTATTTTTTTCCTGATTTATCACGGGTTTTTGTTTTTTTAATGGTTAAGTTTGTAAATATTACTTGATGTTAGTATGAGTTTATCATAAACGAATTCATGAAATAACTCGTAAATTAATGATCAGTGATGTATTTTGAAAAGACTCATTGACGTGTATCGCTTCCGCTGTCTACATTCATGATAAATATTTAAAAAGAAAAATGGTGACGATATATATGGATCTCTCTTTATTAATATATTCAGTTTCCACTGTAGTACGATTTTTGTGTTATAGACTCTTGTGTATATTTTGTTTCTGATTTAGATTTTCTTTTCTTTGAGCTTTTATTACCAAAATTGATTTCACATACAAATTATATATGCAGTAAACATAGACGTATTCCGGTAAAAGGAAATAATACATGAGTGGAAAAATAATTTAGCTTTGGACTTTGAAAATGTTGCACGACCTCCGACGCACAATAACAAAATATGTTGATATTATCATTGTGAAATGCAAAGTCAAATCATTATGACATACTCATAGATTACTCTTTATTTGCCACACTTATACATTTCTTGTGCTACATTGTATATACCATGGTATTGACATACCAAAGGCGTCAATATCATTTAAAGGGATCGTTTAACAATGTTAAATCTGGGATACACGGCCCTACGCGTTATCAGTGTCTGTGATATGGTGTAATATTGAAGCCCTAAAAAAATTGCGCTTCAAAATGATCAAGAAGTGCCTCAAAAAGTAAAAAACTTTGAGTGACCGGTTTTACCATACTCTTTTCCCCCAATAGACTGTAGTGTTATGAAAACCGTCAGGCAAACGGTTTTCAAAATTTGTAATTCCAATCATAAATATCTTGATAATCAGACAAGCAATCGGCTTGAAAAAGTCATGGGGTTCCTGACAGACCTAAAGGTTTATAATTATCATTGCATCATGAGCTACATCCAGAATTTTGTTACAGAATCTGAGACAAAGTTACCGGATCCCTTTAAGTCTTTCAATTACAATACGATGTTAAAAGGGTTGTCATGGATATAATCAAGACAGGAAATGGTAATTTAGCAAAACCAAGTTGCGATAAATTTGAGTCACTCACAATTGTTAAAGGTACTTAGTAACATTGTGATGGTTGATTTCACATATCTGTTGAATCAGGATGCAAAACACGTAAAATTATGTTTGTATTTATAGATTATCCAACTACGATGCCCCAAATCCGAAATTAATTCACGCAATATGTAGATTTTTAACAAAGTTCAACGGGTTTTCGAACGGGCGTCGATGTGCGGCGCTTCTGAATCTAAATTCTCCCAACCATTTTTGAATTTTCCCAACCGTTTTTCCATGAAAAAAAGACATAAAAACAGGCTCTAAAAAATCTGTCAACATTTAAATGTCTGGAATGGAATGTAGAGCCATTTTATTGCTTTGTGAGATTTCCATTCACCTAAAATGTAATTAAATTGTAATATAGTTGGGAGAATTAAGGAATCGATCGGATCAGTTTTTCCCAATTTGTACCATGAATAATGGTCCGTTTTCGCTCAAATTTGCAGATTATCTTTAATTGTACATCTAGCATTGAAGTCACTACCTTAGCACCACTATCTCTCATCTGGACAATGTTACAAAGTCCCTTTAAGACGGGGTCCTGGTCTTAGGGTCTACTCTCTGGACGGAATGCGAAAAAGAGCTAAAAGGGGTTGATTCGTCTTCTTTTCAATCTGTTTTTCCTTCCTTCCTTCGTTCCTTTCCTTTCCTCCTTTCTTTCCTTCTTTCCCCAATCTATACGGTGCTCCGCCACTAAATTGCATGTATTTACTTGCTGATGTATAGATTAAAATATCCAAACGTGTTTCTCGCTTTTTATTTTGTAACATAATACATGTGATATGCAAATATTTGATTTAATGATCATGTATGTATTATTGCAATGGTGGCAAATAAATGTAATGGCCAGTAACATTATTTTGTGTACTTTTTTTTTTATGCCTAAACTGTAGGGTGTTTAAAGAGAAATCTAATCTTTAAATATGGGCTAGTCTAAAAAGCAGAAAACTAAGAGAATCAGAATAAGGAAAGTTTTGATCGGACATAACATGAGAAAGTTATTGACTATTTAAAGTTGTAATCACTATACATAATGGGCTCTTCAAGTTGGCAGATTCGGTAGTGTCACTGTGATGAAGTGCCGGACAACCTTCCCATTTGTTCCAAAACACAGAATGATTAAAAATGTCAAGTTTTTCAAAATTTGTGAATCAAGAGGGTCTTTTCTTTTTAGATGACCTATACTTATTATGCTACCCACAATACATTTCGATTAATGCCCCAAAGAGAAGGCGCTTATAAAGAGGAAATCTGAAATCTATGATATTTGTTGTACACGACCAACGGGAGAGTTGTCCGTGGATACGTCACAAATCACTGAACTAATTGCAAGTTTGAACTTCGCATAGATTTAGTGATCTCATATTTCAAAAATTATCATTGATATGATTTATTTCGAATTTTCGCCATTACAATTCCCTTATCGTTCCGCTTTCAAACAAACGAACTTATAACAAAGGTTGGATTGCTCTTTCTAGCACAAGAAGAAAATACCATGTAATGGTCCAATGTAATACCTGTGGAGGGGGAGGGGTGTATTCATGCCTCGCTGTGGAAAACTTTCCCTCGAGAGATTAGGAATAGCAGATCAGCAGAAGAGTTACAACAAATTCTTCAGCAAATCTGTTTGATTAGACTATTCTTAATATTGTTATCCTTGTCAAATGATAGGCCTACTTTTGTGCATTTAAATTGTATATGCTGTTTCTTTTTGTGTGTGGATTTTGGCGCCTTACGAATCTTATCTCTTATATCATTGGAAACGATTTATAACCCAGTATTCCCCTACGATAACAATATGATGCTTGGTAAATTGTTATGTTATATGGGTGTAAATAATGCTTAATGTGTTTATATGTGGTTACCGTGGGTCACGTGTCCGTCATTAAGGCTCTGGATATTTGTTCAAATCACATTTATGAAAATTATAGCATGTAAGATCAACAAAAAGTGCTTTGTGCTGCTTGTTTGTTCTAGATAAAACGACACAAAGTTTGTTTGATGTTATAATGTCTGTTATCGACCTAAGTTTGCACAAGTTTTATCGAAAATTTGTTGTAGATTGTGTTTCGTTAGTTTTATTGCGAGTCGGGCTTATTTTTGTTTCAGCTTGTCTTCACTTTCTGTGTTTCTTGTGAATGAAAAGCGGAAACATGGCGGCAATCAAGTCACCTTTTTCAGTCGGTATAGGATTGCTAATCATGCTATGCTCTGTGCAGCATTCGTTACAAGGTACGTGATTTGTTCAACATTATAATTGTTTTTTCTTTGGCTATTTCGGGTTAACATTTCGTCATTTACAATGAAGGCTTTAATATAAGACCTCCAGGAAATCAACGTATTAAACTCATATTTAAAAAAAACTCAAAGCTAAGTAGAAGTGTCCATTCGAGTGATTTAAGCACTTGACTTGAAATTCAAAGGTCGTGGTTAGATCTCCGACACGGCACTAATGTCCTTTGGCAAGGCATTAATCTTAATTTGCCACACTCGACCCAGGTGAGGTAAATGGGTATCTGGCAGGAATTAATTCCTTGAAATGCTCGAGCTCTGTAATGGCTCATATAAAAGAGGATTATATTCACATTAATATTATATTAAATTAAATTCAGATTAATGGCAGCTAGGCTAAAGCCGGGGTAATAATAAATGCGCCTCGGAATAGAATTTCTAGATAGACGGCACTATAGAAATGCCTATTATTGTTATTATTATTATTATTATTAAACGGTATAAATGTCAATAATCAAATAATCAATCATGACCGGATTATGTCTGGAATACGAGTTCGTACATTTCAATACGTGACGCACGTTGATATCTTGAAAGTCTTTGCGATCCTGTTATAATTTCAATCAAAAACTCCAGACTATAAACAAAGTGTTGTCTCGCCTTATGAAGGTTAAATATACTTTATTTAACTTTTTAGCTGCCACTACGGTGAAAAACCAAGAATACTCCGCTCTTAAACAAAGAAATTAACATTATTCCCAATATTTCGGATGTGGACTCTTAAATTAATAGATGTCATCTGAAATGAATTTGGATCATATGAAAAAAGATTGAATTATCTTCATATTAATATTATATTAAATTAAATTCAGATCAAATGATATCGGAAAGTAAATGCAACCATCATTTTCATGATTTGTGTTGAAAACCTTCTTAAAACATATAATGAAGGAAACAGATCGTGGCAGGTCAATGCGAGTTCGAGTTACAAAGGTTTGAACAGCATTATAATTAGCTAAACTGTTTGTTCTGGGCCGTATCCGGATACCTACCCCCTGGACATCCACCCCTGGATAACCGGCCCAAGTCAACTACCCTCTATAGGATAACTACCCCCTAGGACACTTATCCCCTCGGAGAACTACACCCTAGGACAACCACCCTGTAGGACGACTACCCCCTGGTACAACTATCAGCGGACAACTACCCCCTGGACATCTACCCCGGATAACCGGCCCAAGTCAACTACCCTCTATAGGACAACTACCCCCTAGGTCAACTACCCCTTAGTTCAACCACCCTCTAGGACGACTACCCCCTGAAAAAGCTATCCCCGGATAACTACCCCATAGGATAGTTGTCCGGGGGTAGTTGTCCTAGAGGATGGTTGTCGTAGGGGGTAGTTTTCCTAGGAGTTAATTTCCTGGGGTACTTGTCGGGGGGGGGGGGTAGTTGTCCCGGGGGTAGTTCTCCTAGGGAGTAGTTGCCCTAGGGGTTAGTTGTCTAGGGGTAGTTGTCCGTGGGTTGTTTTTTCCGCGGGTAGTCGTCCTAGAGGGTGGTTGCCCTAGGGAGTAGTTGTCCTAGGGGGCAGTTGTCCTATAGGGGGTAGTTGACTGGGGTGATTATTCGGGGGAGGATGTCCAGGGGGTAGGTGTCCTAGAACCGTTCTGGGCACATGGAATATGGTGCAGTCTGAACTTGAAAGAAGACCGGGTCTTGCAGAATCGTTGGGAGACATGTTCATATGATAGTCAAGATCTGATTGGCCGCAAGTGAAATTGTTTCAGCAAAGAAGTGACATGGTCGTGCTTACGGGCCATGACAAGTTTATTAAACAGATGTATTATTTCTCTCAATTTCAGATTGCAACAGGCCCACCAATCTTGACCCAAACATCATAATTGATCCTGACCAGCAAACATACGGGATATGGTATAGTTTTTCTCCTTCCTGCATTACTGGTTACGATAAGACAGGACCCGACAATTACTATTGCTGCACTGACTATGATGGAAGCCCCGATGACTGGGATCCTGTCGATACTAGCCCTGCGACTCTGTCTTGTTCAGGTAAGCAAACAAAAGAGTATATAAATAATTCATTTTTGTGAGTACTTTAGTGAATATGTACTGCACGCAGGTCAAATCACAATCAGATAATGAACGAGACTTGGCGAAGTTCATCATAAAACTACGTGTTGGGAAAACTAAATGACCGGCCAGATGTCTGCTTTCACCCAATCACTTGATTAGGATCCACGTCATCATTTTATAATAATATTTGGCCTTTTGTATCCTAAGGAAAAGGCATATTGTAAATTAAGCTGTGTATTAATGATGAGTATAGGATAACACCAGCAGCAACAACAACAAGAGCAGCAATGATTAGACTAATTCTTATAATGATAATGATGATGAGGATAAAACTATTACTACAACTACTAATGATGATGATGATAATAATATTGATAATGATAACAATAATACTACTCATATTATTAATAATGATAAAATTAATATCATTATTATTGTATTTGTTTTTTACAATTAGTTTTGTTATTATTATCATAATGTATATTATTCATATAATATATTATCATTCAGCGCAAGGAGTGCCCTGTCCTAAACCAACTTTTACTGACTCTGCGGTGGTGATCACACCAGAAAAGGGCTCTTACGATACGCATGAGACAGTCACTGCCTCCTGCTCAAGCGGGACATTATCAGGAGATGATGTCGGGGCATGCTTGTCAGATGGAACATGGGATTTCACACCAGAGCCATCATGCCTATTAAGTATGTATGAAACATGGTTTAATTTTCTATCAAAATCAAAGATGCTATCTCAAAAAGAAAATCAATCTTTCTCGTATAGGCCTACATAATATATTCATACATACATGTACGTGTACGTGTGCGTTTGTGCGTGCTAGTGTTTGTGTTTGTGTGTTGAGATTGGTGCGTGGATATGCGTGGGTCGGAGGGTTTTGGGAGGCAAGCCCAAGGGCAGTTGCCAACTGAAGGTATTTGGTTACGTTATGTCTAATTTATAACAAAGTATCGTGGAATTGTGAACATAAAATGACATCAAATGTAATGTTATCTTGATATATTTGGTCCGGTTTCCTGCCCGAATATCAACTCTCTTGTTTCTCAGAAGATCAAAGAAATTATCTATACACTTTTTAAAAGCGAAAATATTCGAGAATTCATTAAAATTACAAATATGCCTACTCCCAGCCGTAATTATGAGGTGACGGCAGTGCCCCGTAAAATAAGACAACTGGAAATTGTTGTAACTTTTATTTCCCTCTTCTAAAATCACTTCTCGCCAAAAATACATTCATCAATATAGGCCCCAACATTTTGGAACTCTCTACGGAATTATATCAAACTCTTAATAAACATATTTGTGGCTTACACCCAGTAAATAAGATCGATTGATCGATCAATCGATCTTATTAATTGGGTGTAAGCCACAAATATGTTTAATAATTGAAATTTCTCCCAGGAAGCATTACATTAAAATATATATATCAAACTCGTCGCGTTACTCAATTCGTTGAAAAGGAATTCAAAATCATTTCTTTTACAATTTGATAAAACAAATTAAATCTTCGCGTAGTCAATTCGTGTTTCACTTTCTCCCTTTCTTATATCCATTTTTGTTTCTACCGTCGCGTTCTCTTGCTTTTTTCTTAAATAACACATATTACTGGTTATTGTCTCTGTATCACTTGCTCTCCTTTTTCCTCTTCTTCTTCTTTGTTCAGCCCTATTTATACTTTTGTACTGTCCTGTTCCCTTGCTTCCATGTTCCTTTCTTTTGTTTGTATGCTTTTGTGTCTTATTATGTCATTATTCATCGTTAGACTCTGTTGGGTCTTGTTTTCCCTGATGTAGGAGCAGTGTGTTATGAATTTCGAAATTATGAATTTATAATTCTGTTATCATTCCGCACTTTATACATGTTAATCTTTTTTTCCCTTTCTTCTTTTTTCTTCAATCGATATTTATTTATGATTATCATTATTTCTGGGATCCACATTCTACAAGCCCTGCTTCTCAGTAATCCCTATTTTTCTTCACATGAATATGCATGATTTCAGCATGTGCAAGGCCTACCAATCTGGACCCCAACCTTGTGATAGACCCTGACGAGACTTCCTACGGAGATTATGATCTAATTATCATCTCCTGCCCACCTGGTTACACGCAGTCAGGACCGGATATGAGCTACTGCTACCCGGATGGGACCTGGACTCCTACTCCGGATATTGCGACGTGCACAGGTAGGACGACTTTCGCGGATGGTCTTGGGCAGGCGCGTACCAGGGGGTGGGACAAGCGGGCCTTGCCCCCCCCCCCCTGGCCCCCCAAAAAAGGGCCAAAAAAAATGGGACCAGAAATTTACCTCTTTTTTTTATTGATCAAGGAGTGGGGGTGGGGGTTGTTGATTTTTTTTTAAGCGCTCACTTTGCCACCCCTCCCCCACTGAGCGAAATATCGGTCGGCGTGATTTTCAAATATCCGGGGGCAAAAAAGAAAAAAAATAGTGTTCACTACCCCCCCCCCCCCCCTCATTTCTGAGTCTTCAAGTAGGGGTAGGAAAATGGACAGTTATTGCTTTAATTTTTTCAGTGGAGCAGGACGTAGCCGATTCTCGACGGAACAACCACCGTGTCGAACGTTCGGTTTGAATATTTCTTAATGCGAATCAAGATGGTGATTGGTTTCAGGGAGAGTGTGGGTTTCATAAAACCTCCTTTTATACATTTCCTTTTATCTTCTTCCTTTTCCTTTCGATTCTCCAATTAGTCTACTACCCATTTGGTCTATTGTTTATTAAGTCTAATTCCCAATTTGTATAATGCCATGTAGGCCCTACTCTTGTATTAGTCCTGTTTATCCTGCTCTCGTATCTTTCTGCCTCTGTCCATATGTATATATCTCTCTCCCTTTCATATATATATATATATATATATATATATGGGTATATATATATATATATATATATATATAAACATGTATGTAGAGCTGTGTGTAGACCAAATGGGAATGGACCAATTGAATAGTACTGGTTTTTAAACAAATCGGCAATAAACCGGCGAGTCATTGCATGTCACGTTCCTAATGCGTTGTTTTTCATTTGATATGCTCTTAAGAACTGTGCTCGAAACCAAATGTTACGGACCCTGTTGTAGTGATCTTTTATTATTATTATCATCATAATTATCATTATTATAATTTGTGTTATTCAAATAATTGTTACCATTTAGCGCAAGGAGTGCCGTGCCCTAAACCAACTTTTACTGACTCTGCGGTGGTGATCACACCAGAAAAGGGCTCTTACGATACGCATGAGACAGTCACTGCCTCCTGCTCAAGCGGGACATTACAAGGGGATGATGTTGGGTCATGTCAGGCAGATGGAACATGGGATTTCACATCGGACCCATCATGCCTAAGTACGTATGAGAATTGTTTTATTTTCTATCAAAATCAAAGACGCTATCTTAAAGGGAATGTAGCTGGGCAAATACAACTGCACGTTAACGAATGGACTTGATTAATGGTCGTCAGCGACTTAATCTCTACATTGCGAAACAGACCAAAGTTATCTCCTCACGATTCGGTTTCGCGTTAGCCTATCCGATATGCGTCTGGCTTTACAAGTATACCAATCGCGTTATGGAGACTGACATCGGCGCGGGCGCCGATGTCAGTCTCCATAACGCGATCAGTATATTTGTCATAAATTAACATTATTCCCAATATTTTGGATGTGGACTCTTAAAATAATTGATGTCATCTGAAATGAATTTGGATCATATGAAAGAAGATTGGATTATCTTATATTAAATTAAATTCAGATCAAAAGATATCGGAAAGTAAATGCAACCATCATTTTCATGATTTTTGTTGATAACCTTCTTAAAACATATAATGAAACTACCCCTGGGAAAATGGTTTTAGCATTATTGTTGGCAGTAAGACGCGAGCCACAATGATACGTATTTCGATCATATACTGAATAAATTCAGTTAAACTCGACTCTAGGTGTAATATTATATTCAACGAGGGATTAACTTAGAACTCAGACTAACTTTCTTTGTTTGTTAAACCATATTAGATAAGTGCGCTTTGTAAGTATTTATTATTATTATTATATCATATTTGAACAAAGGTTGAGGCAATTATCGCTTTTAAATGAGTTTGCGGAAATGATAAAATCATCGATATTTCTTTAAAGGTAATACAAAGTCATGAATTTGGTTCAAATGAACATAATGGAAGCAAATGCGATTCTACAATATTAAGTGATCGTTGTCGCGGTTGAAAACGAGTCTAAAGTTTTGAAATTGTAAACAATAAACTCTTTATGTTGTATAGCTCCCTCTCAAGGTCAAGATATTAATTAAGCTATAAAACAATGTTTCTTGACTAAAATCGACAGATTAGCTCTTCCCGTTTGGAAATTATATATCACAACTACATATTCTGAGATTTTCATGGTTGCAGCTAACATTGTACGGCCGTATAGGCGCTACTTGCAATTTATCAAAATTTACCGGGAGCACCGGTAAATTTTTATATTCAATTTTTCTCAAAAGCAGAAGTGTTTTAGGGGCAAATTTTTCTAGTGCTTATAATACATCCACAGGGGCATCCAAATATATCAAAATGGTAAAGAATCGCTATCCACCCAATTTTAAAATTTCCCAAAACTTTGTATTACCTTTAAGATGCATGTGATAATTATAAGTCAAGCTGATTTAAATTAGACAGCCCGCATAGCGATTTTGATTGTACTTGTATGTTTGCCAATTTGATTTTGCGTTATTTAATTTCTGAACTCCATGTCATTATTTATCTTTACCTCTGTCAAACTTGAAGATGATTGTCAAGGTCCATCGAACAGCAATGTCACTGGTTTTTACTCACATACAGTTTGTATGAGAAGGGTTTCCTTTCTATCGAATCAAATATACTATCTTTAGAGAGAAATCGATCTTTCTCATATAGGCCTATACAGTGCGTCCCAAATAAAACGAAACCGAGAATTATCGATGTTTTATCATAACTTAATCACAATTATAATTGATAAATGACACATATTTGGAAAGCTTAGATCCTCCTCTTTCATTTGGTGCAAGTCATAATAATGCATATTTCACGCATGAGTGATTAAAATCAATTTGAAGAGAGGAAAACAAAAAGTCATTTGGCGGACGATATCCGAATTTCTAACAGAAAATCACATTTCTAAAAAGCTGAGTTTCTGCCCTTTCATATGACACCTCAATCAGGAGAAAAGAACTAGGAATAACAAAGTTCTGTTTGTTTAAAGTAGTGCTTGCATTTCCATAATTTGATTAAACGAATTCGTTTTCACTGGCTGCCTGCCGTATCAATAAACGAAATTAACAGAAGACTTAACTCCGTTTCGTTGACAATCAGCTGTAGACGAAAGACTTCATGCATGGCTGATTGTCAACGAAACGGAGTTAAAGTAGACACACGAAGAATCAAAAGTGTTTTGAATTGATGCAAAACTCATATCATTGCGAAGGGGAAGCCTTACTGATCAAATACAACAACTTTCCTCTTCAAAATATGTTTGGGGCCCGCAGTAATCAACTCTCAAAAATGTTAGTTTTGAGATCCAGATTTTCTGCCTTCAGCGGTCCTTTGTAGAGCGTCAATATTTGTGACGTCACACACGGGACACGGCTGGCTAGCTGCAGACTAATACACGCGCGACTCCGGTATGCGGCCGGTACTGAGCTGTTTGTACAGTGTATGACGTCACTATTCAGAGCTCGCTACGCTCGTGTGTTTGGCTTACGTTCAGGGGCGTTCGGGGGTCTAAGAAGGGTCTTGAAAAATTGCATTTTACGCCTTTCCATGATATCTATATGATTTCTCAGCAAATTAATCGTGTTTTTCAAGAGAAAATCTTTCCATCCATATGTAATTTGTTCTAATTATCAGTTGTAGTGAATTTTTCTTTGTGTAGCTCCTTTAAGTCTTTTGTCAATTCTGCTTTTTGCTACGGCAGGCAGCCATTGAAAACGAATTTGTTTGCTAAAATTATGAAAATGTAAGGGCTACTTTAAACAAACAGAACTTTGTCATTCCTTGCTCATTTTTCCCGATTGAGGTTTCATATGAAAGGGCAGAAACCCAACTTTTTAGAAATGTGATTTTCTCTTTGAAATTCAGATACCACCCGCCAAACGAATTTTCGCTTTCCTCTCTTCAAATTGATTTTAATCACTCATGCGTGAAATATGCATCGTAATGAGTTGCATCAAATGAAAGAGGAGGATCTAAGCTTTCCAAATATGTGTCATTTATTAATTACAAATGTGATTAAGTTATGATAAAACAGCGATAATTCTCGGTTTCGTTTTTTCTGGGACGCACTGTACAGTAGTCTATACAAACATTCATACATACATGTACGTGTGCGTGTGATTGTTTATGTGCTTGTGTGGGAATGGGTGTGTGGGTGTGCGTGGGTGTTTTTGGAGGCAAGGACACTTGGTTATACCATGTCTGAGACGTTACCCAGTATCATAAAAATCGTGAACATAAATTAACATAAAATGTAATGTTATCTTGATATTTGGTCTGATAAAACATTCAACCACCCTTTTGCAATCATAAAAATACAAACAAGAAAATTGATTTTGTGGTGATCAAAGGGCACAAGATAGTTTTGACTTGTCCGTATAATGTATGAAAATGGTTTTAACATTTTTGATGGCAGCAAGACGCAAATCACAATGATCCCTATCATACTTAATACATTCAGTTAAACCCGACACTGGGTGTAATATTACGTTTGATAAAAGACTTACTTAGGACTAAGACTAACTTTCTTTTTGAAACCTTATTTGAACATAAATTGAGCCCAGCGGCGCTTTTACATCTACAATGAGTTTACGAAAGTGATAAACTCATCGATGTTTCTTTAAGTTGCATTGATATAATATAAGTAAAGCTGATTTAAAATCTAGGCCTCTAGGAAGAACAGAGCCATTTGAATAATGGCTCTGAATAGAGCTTTCCAGCCGTTTTTTAATTCTTGATTTGTATTATTTGTAAATTGTATTCTTGTATGTATTGAATTTTTATACGGAAAATAAAACCAAACCAAACCAAACGACAGCCCGCATTCCAATTTTGATTACATTAGTATGTTCGCCAATTTGATGTTGCTGGGTTATTTAATTTCTGAAGACAACGTCAATATTTCTCTTTACCTCTGTCAAACTTGAGGTGATTGTCAAGCTCCACCGAACAGCAATGTCACTGGTTCTTACTCACATGCCTCTGAGGTGACATTCTCCTGCATTGAGGGGTTCAGGCTAAATACCGTAGGGGACTCTGTAGCTGCAACCTGTGACGATGGGGCATGGACTCCACCAATCGCGTGTGAATTATTTGGTGAGGCCATTAGTTTAATCACCGTCCAGTAGGACGCCGGAGGGTGTTTCAGGTTATAGTGTGCATTTCCCTACGTACACTATCGACTGTACGAGTACACGTACGCGCACAAATTAGTCGAGAGGAGGAGGAGGAAGGGAGGGGCAGGGGAACTGACGTCAGATGCCCGAATATCAACTCTCTTAAAAGTGAAAATATATGAGAATTCATGACAATTACAAATAGACCTCCTCCCAGCTGTAATTATAAGGTAACGGCTGTCCGAGTACTGCAAACTGCACAGGTAGGCCGACGTAATTTCATGAATTTTGCCTCCATATTCGCCTCCATATTCGGAGAACCATACACAAGTGAAAATAATTTGCATAAATGCAATATTTCAATTTTAACCGGATAAAGCCCCAAAACATGCACTTTGAATATAGGCTATGTATACCGTTTTGGCAACAGAAACCCCTAATCAAGATGTATTGACTAGATTTTGAATCTTGAAACACGGGATTTTTCTGGGGATTCGGTGTTGGAGTTCGGGTAATGCAAAGTAATCAAGCCAATAGCTAAATTGTGAGCAAGGAAACTTGTGGATAGCTCCTTTAATAATGCAGAGTGAATTACTGGAATCTTTAAATAAAATTCAGCAGAATTTTCCCCTGGCGGGAAAAGAACTGTATTATACGCTAAACTCTTCTTGGGGGCAAGGTACCCGACTAGACAGAAATAAACGTCTGATATGGGAAAATTCTTTACTAAAATGGACATTTTCTTAAGGTTGTCAGGGGAATATAGGATGTAGCTGAGTCTCAGTGGGATAACCATCGCGTCAATATATGAGACTAAACTTTCGGTCTAACTTGGTGGATGCAAATTTCTTAATGCGAATTAAGATGGTTATTGATTACTTACAAGGAGAGTGCGAGTTTTATATCCTAATGCGTCGTTATCCATTTTCTATGCTCTTTTAGTACTGTGCTCGAAGCCAAATTTTACTGACTCTGCGGTGGTTGTCACACCAGAAAAGGACTCCTACGATCATGGTGAGAGGGTCACCGCCTCCTGCTCAAGCGGGACATTATCTGGAGATGGTGTTGGGTCATGTCTGTCAGATGGAACATGGCAGTTCACAACTGAGCCATCATGCCAAAGTACGTATGAGAAGGGTATCCTTTCTATCGAAATCAAAAATACTATATTTAGGAAGAAATCGATATTTCTCGTTTAGGCCTATTATTACAAACATTCATACGTACATGTATGTCTGCGTGTAATTGCTTGTGTGGGGATGGGTGTATGGATGTGCGTAGGTGTTATTAGTGTTTTGGGGGGCAAGTCCGAGGACACTTGCTAGGTATTTGGCTATATCAGGTCTGATACGTTACCCAGTATCATAAAAATCGTGAATATAAATTAACATAAAATTGATCAAATGTAATGTTATTATGATATTTTGGTCTGATAAAACCTTCTAGTAGGCAATCAACTTTATGCAGTAATCCAATTACCAACAAGAAAAATGATGTTGAAGGGATCAAAGGGGACAAGATAGCTTTGACTCGCCCGTATCATGTATGAAAATGGTTTTAGCATTATTGTTGGCAGCATGCAGACGCGAGCCACAATGATCCGTATTTCATACTGAATAAATTCAGTTAAACTCGACTGTACGTGTAATATTGTGTTTAACGAGGGATTAAATTAGAACTCAGACTAACTTTCTTTGTTTGTTAAACCAAGTGCGCTTTGTAAGTATTTATTATTATTATTATATTATATTTGAAGAAAGGTTGAGGCAAGTACCGCTTTTAAATTGTAATAGAATGAGTTTGCGGAAATGAAAAAATCATCGATATTTCTTTAAGATGCATGTGATTTAAGTCAAGATGATTTAAATCAGACAGCCCGCATAGCGATTTTGATTGTACTTGTATTTTTGCCAATTTGATTTTGCAGAGTTATTTAATTTCTGAACTCCATGTCATTATTTCTCTTTATCTCTGTCAAACTTGAAGATGATTGTCAAGCTCCTTTGAACAGCAATGGCACTGGTTCTTACGCACACGCCTCTGAGGTGACATTCTCTTGCTCTCAGGGGTTCAGCCTGAGTACTGTAGGGGACTCTGTAGCTGCAACTTGTGTCGATGGGGCATGGAGTCCACAAATCGCTTGTGAATCAACTGGTGAGGTCATTATCAATCTAGAAGCAATGTATGATTATCATCGAATAGGACGTGGTAAAGGTTCTGGTGTGGATTTCCTTACACAAGTGGTGTTTTGACTGTACGAGTTCGAAAACAACACTGTCCGGTGGAAAAGGAAGGGGAGGGGGGTCGGGGAGGGCTGACGTCTCTTGCCCAAATATTCAACTCTCCTTTTTCTTAAAAGGTCTACAAATGATATACATGTATAAACTTTTTTAAAGTAAAAAAGTAAAGAGAAGAAGCCATGACCATTCCAATAGACCCATAATAATGGGGTAACAGCAGTCTGCGGAAGGGGAGGGGGGTAAGGGAGGGGGTTCCCCCTCCTTCTACGTGTTTTCATGTTCGCACATTCCGATTAGCGACGCACAAGTCTGTTTTCAATTGCCGTTACTTGATATTTGAAAACTTTGCGATCATCTTGTAAATTTTAAAGTATAGAAAATTCACCATACTTCTGTGAAAGTACTCACTGTCACCTATTTCATTTCAGGCTGCTCCCCACCCTCTGTTCCACCAAAGGCGACTATCGAGGATTATCAAAGTGACCCGTATACATATCACTCAAGAGTGACCCTGAAGTGTATTGGTGACAGGACCTTATCTGGTCCAGAGTTCTCATATTGTAACAAGACCGGCCAGTGGAACCCAGACCCTATGACAATCAAGTGCCTCGGTAAGGATTGTTTATGGTCTTGTGAATATTATTGTCCTCAGCTATCGAAATATCATTGGTAATTTGCCGTTGCTATATTGGACAATCATTTGCAATGCGGCTAAGTGCAACTTTAAGAGGTGGACATACTTCTAACACTATATGATTATGCTTATTTCGATTTCAAATTAGTGACAGTGAAAGCCAACACTTCCCAAAAGACAGAAGGTCCTAACACCGAAGATCCAAATAAAAGAAGTTTCATGAGACTAAATTAAAGCTCTCGGAAACCTTCAAATTCCTTCCTAATTTCAGTCAGGGTCAAGCGAATCTTCATCCATCTGTGTTGCGTTGAAGAGTACATCACCGGCCTAAACAAAAACAAAATATGTACAGCTGGATTATAAAATAAACCTAAAACGTACTTGGCATTATGGATGATAGGTTTAGGGTTATGAGGAGAGTGAATGATAATATGAAATTCCTCACATGGAACCCAACCATGCTTACTGTATTCCATACAAGCATGTAAGGTCACATCAACTATGCTACTCATCAGTCGTTGTTATGTGTACTGAGTTTATTTAAAACTTTCAGTAGGATTAATCATTTCGTAGAAGTAATATAAGCAACTCGTATTTTGATCATTATGACAGCTACATGGAGGCCCTGACATAAAGAGCAATACTTTATGGGCTTGATAAGTATCCTTTAATTTCCACCCTTGTAGATCAGTGCGTGACGCCGTCCGTCGATGACCCGAAGATCATACACACGTCACAGCTATCGGGGAGCTCCGGCCAGTCCTTCTACGACCATTCCGACACCATCAGAATTCTCATGCGAGGGTGGCATCTTCGTGGATGGACCATGGAAGGCTGCCTGTCACGACGGCACCTGGTTTCCGCACATTGGCGGTCACCGTCCAGTTTGTAAAAGTACGAATATACCTGAACAGTAACGTTGTGAACATAAAGAGGTCCACACAGTGTACACAGGCTAGGATCCAGGGGGCAAAGGGGGCACGTCCCCCCTCCCCGACCCCATACCGCTTATTCAGCGGCCGGCTGAGTCGTTACGAAATTTTCGGCCATTTTGTGCCACCCCGGTAAGAAATTCCTGGATCCGCCCCTGGTACATAATGTGTCCTCACTGTGACTATAATGTGTCCACATTGGGGCCATATTCCCCCCCCCCCACTCTGTGAACGTAATCTGTAAACACTGTCACAATGTGAAAAAAATGTTTCTACACCGAACATTATGTGCCTATGTAATATAACCTGTCCACACTGTGAACATTAAGTTTCAACACTGTGAACATAGTATTTCCACACAGTGATTATGAATTTTCAACTCTGTGAACATAAATTGTTCACTGGTCGTATAGTTATACTCGGTTTATGAAATAAGAATTACGACTGATCCCATTACGATTATAGATGAATATTGGCTAAGTCCTCAGCACCTTCCTTCCACGAGCATGATGAGTACGTCCCCCCCCCCCCCCCCCCAAAAAAAAAAAAAAAAAAAAAAAAAAAATATATATATATATATATATATATATATATTCTATCATCTTGTTCTGTACCCGTCTCCCCCACCCTACAATAGATTGGGGCACCCGTTACTGTGCCCCCTTAGTGCCGCCACTGACGTTAAATGGTTTTGTGTTTTGTGATTTCCATGTACAGACAACTGCACCGCACCAGAGAACATGTCCAACGCGGGGGCGGTGTTCCAACATTCCGATAGTCACGTGTTTGGTTGTGATGGAACCCCGGGAATGATGAGGATGGGCGGACCGATGTCGGTCTGCAAGCACGGGGTCTGGACGCCAAGAATACGATGTGCCTGTGAGTATTCCGTGCATTTCAAGTTCAAATTCAAGTTTAAGTTCAAGTTTTATTTATCTTTCTTTCATAACACACATTACAAATATGACATGAATATAACAAGCTGACAGAATATGGTGTACAATAAAAAGATGAGCTGACCTTGGTTGAAAGCGAGGCTTGTGTAATTAAGGTCCCTCATGAGTAACCTATGAATTTGTCCCATGTCCTAAATGAACAAACTCGTCAGATTAAAATGCTAAATTAAAGAACTGAGAAAAATATTAACCTAAATAAGTATAATAAAATCTACTGACTACTAAATAATGGCTATAAGCAAGAGAAACATTTGATTTGTTCACACATAAATGTAAGTCTTGAATTTAAAAACAAATTGATTTAATTTAAAAATCCCTCTACGCTTATGATATTAATAAGGTTTTTTTATTTTTGTTAAACAACAAAACTTGTAATTTTGTGAGGGCCTGAATTATGTTTCACTATATATCATAATTTAACTATTAGTGTGTATGGAATTACAATTCATTATCCCGAATTCTATGGTTAATTCATTTACAGTCCGTTAGATTGTAAAGACGGGATATCCTATAGTCTCACGAGACCGAAAGAGATTCCCAGGCCCAGGCGACTAAAAGTTCCAGAGACCGCCCGAGATTTACGAATTATTCATTGTGTGTCGTTCACATGTAAGAAACTGACTTTGTAACCTATAGTTGAGCCAAGTAGAACAGTTCGGTTTCGTAGTGAACCTTCATGTGAGAAGAGGATCCGCCGGTCCGGGCTTTATCTCGAATGAGTTCGGCTTTGCGGATAGTCGTTCTACTGGGCTGCATATTATAGACTGATGCCGATAATATATCTCGATGCCAAACCCACTTTAAACCATCTCCAACTGCTTTTTTCAGGGCAGTGAGCTTAAAACAATAATTTTTCATTATTTTTTAAAAATCTGAATCAAACAGTTTCTTTATCTTTTAAATCTCATACAGTGAATAAAGATCTGAGGAGTGAGCCCTAAAAGTGATCTGGCAGACGAAAAACTATCAGAAGAATCCCGGGTTGCTTGATATCTTCTTCTTCTTCTTCTTCTTGATCTTCTTCTTCTTTATCCTCTACTATTTGTAATTAAACAAATTGTTGTATAGACTTCTATAACTTTCACTCTATGCAGCTTTCGTTAGATTTTTGGCAAAAAGTGTTAATAAAGGTATCTTGCATAAACTTATTGATCACCATACTAGTAGTATGACGTCAGACTAATTTTACCTATAAAATACATGTATACTTATATTTTGTGTAGATAGAGGCTTACAATCAAACAATTACCCTAGCAGAAAGATTAGCAGGCTCAATATCATATTTTGGAAGAAATGGCTAATTCCGAGATGATAGCTCAAGTGCTAGATAACATGAATATGCGTAATTAATGTTAATAATCTGTATTATTATGTGTTAGGATTTCATTAGCAATAGTAATACGTTCAAAGTTGAACACGTTGATTTTGAATTCTCAGCTACCATATACATTACATTGGCGTATCCAAATTCATTGACGACCATCGAGACTTAAATTATATTTTTGAAAATGATGTCGGCCCATTTTTGTTCTTTCTTTTGTAATGACAATGTACAGCATTAGTGGTTTCTGTTGAAATGAAACAAGAAATCGTTTTGGATATTGAGATGTGTATCTACTTCAGTCATAATCACACCAATTCCTAAATGTAATCACACCAATTCCTAAATGTAAGCCTGTAATACCTCAGAATTTAAGACCTATAGCACTAACTAGTTATTTTGCGAAAATAGCTGAGTCTTATATATGTAAATGGTTACTCGAAGACATTTCAATTCAAATTGATATTAATCAATACGGAAACCGTCAAGGTCTGTCAACTAATCATTACTTAATTCGTTTGCTTCACCAGATTTATAAAAATGCAGAAAATTCTCGGTCCATATCTACACTTATATTTACAGACTTTTCAAAAGCTTTTGATCGTATAGACCATAATATACTTGCCAATAAGTTAATCCACCTTCATGTTCGGCCTTGTATTATTTCATGGATCTTAGATTTTATTGAACACCGTCAACAACGTGTGAAATATCTTGGTCATTTTTCAGACTGGTCAACGTCTCATGCCGGTGTAGCACAGGGTACAAAATTAGGACCAATTATTTTCCTAATAATGATAAATGATGCTTGTTTTAACTCAGAAGTACCATACTTCAAGTATGTAGACGATCTGACATTAGTTGAAAGTCGTACATTATCACAACCATCTAAATTACCAAATACTTTATCTGATTTTTATCAATGGTCTCTTCGTAATAACATGACTCTTAATCCATCGAAATGTCATTGTATGTTTATCTCTTTTTCTAAGAATATAGCTGATCAGAGACCTTTGTTTATTGGGGATGAGTGCTTAAACAGTGTACAAAAAGCAAAATTTTTAGGAATAACTGTGCAGTCCGATTTGAAATGGGACAGTCATATCTCAGACCTTTTATGCCGTGCTAATAAAAAACTTTTCATGCTTCGTATTCTCAAAACATACAGATTGCCTTTCTGTGATCTAGTAACAATTTACAAGGGATATATTCGCCCAATATTGGATTATGGAGTACCTGTTTTTAACGGAAACCTCACCCAAAGTCATATCTTAAGTTTGGAACGAATCCAGAAAAGAGCATGTAGGACCATACTAGGTGATCAATATATTAATTATGACAAAGCTCTTGAAGTGTGTTCTTTGCAGACCCTGTCAGATAGACGCAAACAATTATGCACTAATTTTGCTTCATCTCTTGTCAACAACCCACTTTGTAAACATTGGTTACCTGTTAACAATAATGTAGATTATTCACTGCGAAGAAGGACCAAGTATCGTCAATTTCATTGTAAAACGAACCGCTATAGAAATAGCTCAATTCCATACCTAATAGACCTGTTGAATGCATGAATGAATCTTAATTGTCTACCTGTTGAATGGTCCGGTGTCTCATTGTCTGCATACATTTTTACATTTTTACATTTTTACATTTTACATTCCGCATTTTAAATTTTAAATTCTATGCTTCCATAATTACTTGTAACATCTTTTTAAAATGTACATTGAATAGTGATAAGGTTTTGTAGCAATCATGACATGGCAATTCAGATCAAATGGTGTTCAAGTTTTTAATTCATTTGCTTATTTCTCCCCAATTTACGAAAGTCGGGAAGGAGCTTACTTGTTTTGTTGTTTATTTTTTTTAAATACCCGACACTCCTTGACACGAGAGGTCCAGTGATGAGCGAGCAGACCGTTAGCTAGTGTATGGGAGTGTGAATGGGAGTGTGTATAAGAGTATAAATGTGAGTTTTTATGAGAGTGTCCAAGGTACAGGAGTGAGAATAGGAGCGTGTATAGGAATGAGAGCGTGTATTGAAGAGCAAAGGGCCTGCTTGCTCATCCTTTGACCTACTCTTGTGTCACCTCACAAAATATATTTTAAACGTGAATTAATTTGCCTGTTATTGCCTTAGTCATATTAGTTATGAACTTTGTTATGAATTTTGTTATATACTGTATATTATACTTTGTGACAATGTCAACCACATTTGTATGTATTATAATTCATTGCCAATGTAAATTGTTCATAATTCAGCCATCTGGCTGCGAAGTGCAATCAATAAAACCTTTTCAATCTCAATCAATCTCAATAAAAGAGCATAACATGCAGAGTGAATTATTAGGTTGAAAGTCCTAATGTATTTAGACTTTGTTTGTTTTATCATAACGGATATCATGTGCCGAAGTTAGCATGTAGACATGATGGCAAATACCGAATACGCCATGTCTGAAAAGGGTACCCTTTGTAAGTAAATTATTGTGGGATATATAGCTAGGTTATAGTTCAGGACCGAATTTCAGTGAATTTAGTTTTATGTGAAACTTAAAAAGGCAAGTTAGATAGGTGTGAGGGAATATAAGTCAATTACAGGACCAAGTTCCAGAGAGTCGGAGGATGAGAGAATAAATTAGTGTTACAGAAAGTCTTGCAAGTCATGAGTTGAAAATCTAATTTCGATGTTATTTGAAGTTTTTAATTATCCTAGAGGTTAACTTTTGATGACATTTAGATATTTGTGTTGAGCCTTGTGTATATTTCTTTATTGAAATATAAAAACTTATCTCGGCTTACAGCAGGGACTGGTGTACAAGTTTTAAACCCAAAATAAAGTGATGGTATTGCTGTATTGTAAATGGTATGCGTTTAAGTGCAATTATTTTGAGTTACCATGTGAAACCAGGGCTTAGTCATTATGGCTCTGTATATTTGTTCGAATCTCATTTATGAAAATTACAGCAAGTACATGTAAGATCAGCAACAAAATGAGTTAATAATGATTATAATGATTGTGATTTATATAGCGCATAATAATCATCGATGACAATCCTCTATGCGTTTTACATTATTACATTCATACAACTTACATTATCACATACAAATTACATATTAGACCTACATTATTACATACAGTGTTTTACACATTATAGATAATTGCATTATTACATACAAATTACAAATTAAATTACATCAAAGGATATTCCACTACAACAAATGATAAGCACTTTGAAAATAGATAAGTTTTGACAGCAGTCTTAAACATTGCAAGTGAGTTAATTTTTCTTATTTCTAAAGGTAGAGAATTCCAGAGTACATGAGCGGGGACTGAAAAGGGTCCGTTTCTATTATTTCTGTGTGTAAAGCCTCGGTCACAAATGCCATTACGAACTGCTACGAACGCCGTACGAATTATTTTTAAACAATAAAAATTCGGGAAGACAATGGAAAAACATGGAGATTCGTACGAAATTATCATTCGTACGAACCTTTGTGACCGTCGCATTAATAGGCGTAACAGAAAGATATTGTGAGGATGATCTGAGGTCGGTCCTGGTGTGTACTGATGAACAAGTACTATGTAGTGTGGAGAGAGGTACCTCTGAGCTTTAAAACGTAAAATGAATATCTTAAAGTGGACATTCAAAGGAAATCACAAATAATTATGACAAATATCACTAGAAACTGGTAAGCTAACAGATGGCCATTGTACATATCGGGTTATTTATTTTAAAAATACAAATAAAACCACCTCCATAGCATCTGGGATATACGAGAGATTCGCCAGAAAAATAACGAGGTTTTTAATGACATCACATAATGCACCAATACTGCCCAAGCAGACGACATCCCATAAAGAATGAACATAATTGCAATGCTATTATTTTGTCAAATTACAATTTCTGGGGGGCACGTGTAATTGAAAATAATCATTACTTTGAATGAACCCAAGCATTGAATTTGTATTACCTTGTCATATCAAAGTTTCACCTTTGCAATAATGAAAAAAAAAGTTAGTTTTTAAAATCGATGAATATCTACTTAAAAAGACAACGTTTTTCAACTGGTCACAATGGAGATTAAACAATATATATAGGTAAAATTGGGTCTCTAGAGCGAGCGCCTGTTATGAGCCTTGCTGTTGTATTCAATTGATTCAACACGTATGAACATTGTATTCAACACGATTCAATTGCTTTTGGTGTAGACCATAGAATAGAGCATTGCAATTTATAATGTCCGTTTGTTTTAGAAGATACGACGAAAGTAGTATCTAATTATCTATTATATCATTGGAAATGATTAATAACCCAGTATTCCCCTCCTGAATTTTGACCCCCCCCCCCCCCCCCCCCCTCCGATAAGAATCTGATCTTTGGCAAACTGTATCGTTATCTGGATGTGAAGAATTTTTATGTGTATCCGGGTTTATCGTGTGTCACGTGGTGAGTCATTAAGGCTCGGTATATTTGTTCAAATCAAAATTATGAACACTACAGCAAGTAAGATCAACAACAAAACAGATTTAAGCTGTATGTTTGTTCTAGATGATACGACGAAAGTAAACTGTTTGTTTTGGATTATACAACTATTTTCGACCAAAGTCTGCAAAAGATTTACAGGAAATCTCATTGTAGATTGTGTTTTGTTGGTTATACTGCTGGTTGGGCTTCTTTTTGTTTCACTTTGTATGCTTTATTTCGTGTGTTTCTTGTGCGAGGAGAAGCAGAAACATGGCGGCGATCAAGTCATCTATTTTAGTCGGTGTAGGATTGCTAATCATACTTTGCTCTGTGCAGTATTCGTTACAAGGTATGTGATTTTATTAACATTATAGTTCCTGTTTTATTTTCTACTTACCTTTTCACATTATTTTCGGGAAAATGTTTCATCATTAACAACAAAGGCTCATAAAGCCCTTAAGAATTAAACTTATTGAACCGTAATTCAAATACCCTAATAATCAAATCATGTTCGGATAACGTAACGTAAAAGTCCCTATTAGCGGAGGGTGACCACTTTCCAGTTGCCACTTACTGTACAATTTGAATGAGGTACATATTGGTTTAAAAGAGAAAACAAATCATCATTATTCGAAATATTTCAGATGTGTACTCTTAAATAGTTGCTGTCATCTGCAATGATTTTGATATCATATGAAAATGAATTATGTACACGTTGATAATAGATTCATTCAATAGAATTCAGAGAAAAATGACATCTTCTTCTTTCTTCTTCGTTTTGTATTATAATGGCTATTAGTCAAATTTGACTATTGTTGCCAATTTCATCGCATCTCTTTGGTAATTTTTTTCTTTCCATTCTCATTTTAATATAATATTAAGTCATAGTCTACCCAGTGTTATGTAACAAAACGGGAGTAATATTTCAAATTAAACCACGATCCGCACACAGTTCCAAATCACACTGGCACTGTCCTTTCTACGATGCCTTCTTACCAGCCCAGCGAGTTACGTTACGCCGTACGCTTCTCGGTTGATAAACTCAACTCTGGCATACACAACGGGGCGTCATGTACCTGTATGTTTAGAGGGTTTATTTATTTATTTGTTAACGTATATTAGGAGAAAGGCAACAGCAAAATCAGGCAAAAGCAAAACATATGTGGGCTTTATTAGTTTATATGAGTTAGTACATGAGATCATTTATTGAGATTAATTATTATTATTTTTTATTTGTTTTAATTATTTATTTGTTTTATTTGTTTTATTTAAAATAAATTAAAGGAGGCCTTAATAAGAGATAGGCCTATAGCCTACAATCCAAACTTCAAATAATCAATACGCTAATAGGCCTATATAATATAATGTTATACACAAAATACCTATTTGTCTCTTCTATTCAGTTTAAATTGACTGGGGTTTCTGTTTTTCTTTTCTTTTTTAATTTATTTTAAAAAAAATTACTCTTTATATAATCGCTTCGTTCTAAAAATGAAACGAGCAATTGTCATATGTAAACGGGAGTCACTTTTTCGTAAACCTATCATAATGTCCTCTTCGTTGAAAATATTAACTTCTGACATTAACATGGCCCTTTCTATTATATGCTTTGGACATTCTATCAAAAAATGTCTGACCGTTTCTGTTGTTGGAAAGCTGTCACAGAAACCTGTGGAGTGGATGCCCAAACGTAGGAGGACATGATTGAGTCCAGACACTCCCAGGCGTAGTCGCCTAAGATTAGTTTCAGCTTTCCTTCCCAATTTACAAGAATATTGTGAGATAACATTTGGCTAAAGGATATTTTAATGCCGATTGGGTATCATTCCACCTTTGTTGCAAAAGTAACTTTGAACTGTACAACATTAAACTTGTCTTTTCAAATAACGTCAATTTGTTATGCATTTCAATTTCCTGAGTTAGAGCTTTTGAAAATTGGAAATCTATTTTTGACCCATACATACGGTATTTGTTATTTTCATTTAATTTAGGGTAATCTATATTGCAACCGTAAGGCTAAATTCATACAAATTCACTTAACATATACAAACCAAATGAATACGAGAACACGTAGCAAGAGTATACCAACTTGATATAAGATAACAAAAGTGATAAGCGATTCATAATTAATACAATGTGATAGTAATTAATCTAATTAGGAAGTAAATGATATCGAAAATCAGAGTAAGAGCATGCTTTCTGAGACAAATATATCAAGGCCTTTCATGAGGATTTGGAACTAAATCAGTCTCATTCAATTCCATCGGAATTGGTATCAACGTTTTGACATTCATATTCTCTCATAGATCACCAAACTCATAGTGATCTGAGGTTTTATTATATATTAAAAATCGGCCTACAATTTTTTCGTCAAAGCGCAGCCATTTTGGACTCCGTCTCCGATTTAGGAGTGACCTTGACAACCTATTATTATAAAACTATTATAAAATCCTGTCGAGTGACAACTCAGTGAACTCAGTGCAGCTGAAACACTCTATTATGAATTTAGATGTCGATTTGGAATGGATGTGCTGTTGTGATGGCTCCCTAATGAGAGCACGGGGACTCCTTTTTTAAGTCTACTCTTAGTTCCGGCCGGCAAAGGGGGGGGGGGGGGGGAGAAGGGGGCGGGGGCTTTTGGGAGCCACATTTTTCGCATTTCAACAGAGGCAACTTTCGAAGAGTATGGTGCAGTCTGAACTCAAACTAAGGCCAGGTTTTGCAGAAAGTTGTGCAGATAGTCAAGATCTTGAACACTGTTCGTTGTCTGATTGGTAGCCAATGAAATTCTTTTAGCTTAAGGGCCATGAAATGGAAATGAGTTTTGATGGAGAAGTGTATTAGACAGACTTATTATTTCTCTCGATTTCAGATTGCAACAGGCCTACCAATCTTGACCCAAACATCATAATTGTCCCTGACCAGCCAACATACTGGACATACTATAGTTTTGCTACTTCCTGCAGTACTGGTTACGAAAAGTCAGGACCCGACAATTGCTATTGCTCCACTGAAAATGATGGAAGCCCTGATTACTGGAATCCTAGCCCTGCGACTCTGTCTTGTTTAGGTAAGCAAACAAAAGAGTAAACAAAATTTAATGATTCATGTTTGTGAGTGCATTAATGAATATACACCGCACGCAGGTCAAGTCACAATTGGATAATGAACGAGACTTGTCGAATTTCATTATAAAACTACGTGTTGGTAACAATAGATGACAGGCCACATGCCTACTATCACCCAATTATTTGATTAGGATCCACGTCATCATTTTTTAAATATTATTTGGCCTTCTGTATCCTCAGGAAAAAACGCGTTGAAAATTGAGCTATGTATTAATGATGATTATAAGGATAAAAACAGCTGCAACAACAAGAGCAGCAATACTAGTACTAATTCTTATAGTAATAACAAATATAATAATAAAAATTATAATGATAATAATGATGATACTATCATTACTACAACTACTAATGATGATGATAATATTAACAGTAATACTACTAATACTATTAATAATATGAACATCATAATTATTATTATTATTATATTTGTTTTTACTATTATTATCATCATTATTATCATTATTAGCATTTGTGTTATTCAAATAATTATCATCATTTAGTACAAGGAGTTTTGTGCCCTAAACCAACTTTTACGGACCCTGCGGTGGTGATCACACCAGAGAAGGAAACCTACGATACACATGACCAGGTCATCGCCTCCTGCTCAAGTGGGACATTATCAGGAGATGATGGAGCGTCATGTCAGGCAGATGGAACATGGGATTTCACATCAGAGCCATCATGCCAAAGTATGAATATGATCGGTTTCCTTTTCTATCGAATAAAATGCTATCTTTCTTGTATAGGCCATATAGGCCTACATACATTCATACATTCATGTATATGTGCGTCTTTGCTAGTGAGTATTTATGTGCGTGTGTGGGGATGGGTGCGTGTATGTGCACGCACATTGAAGAAGAAATACGGAAAAAAAGCGAGTGTGAGTGTTTTGGCAAGCCCAAGGATATCTGGCAAGGTATTTGGTAATTTTAAGTCTGACTTGCTACCAAACATAATGGAGTTGTGAACATAAATTGACATCCGATTTAATGACAATTGGTCTGATATAAACTTCTAGTAGGTAGCCACCGTCATGCAATCATAAAATACTAACAAGGAAAATTATATTGTAGGGATCAAAGGGGACAACGTAGCATTGACTTGCCCGTATAATATGGGAATATGGTTTTAAAATTATTGTTGGCAGCAAGCCGCAAGCCACAATGATCCGTATCATACTAAATAAACTCAGTTAAACTTCACACTGGGTGTACTAAAATAAAAAAAAATTTACAAAGAAGTAACTTAAATCTCAGACTAAGTTTCTTTGTTAAACCATATTTGGAAGAAAGAAAAAAATTGAACATAGCGTCGCTTTTAAATTTTGATAGAATGATTAAGCGGAAATGATAAAATCATCGATAGTTTATTAAGATGCATGTGCTTAAAGTCAAGCTGATTTAAATCAGACAGCCCGCAGGCACGTACACAGGGGGGGGGGGTTGGAGGTTAACCCCCCCTTTAGTATTTTTATGTGTGTTAACCCCCCCCCTTTGGATTTTTTTTTTCTTTAAATTATAAAAAAAAAAAAAAAAAAAATCCCATGGCTGACCTAAAAAGGTGAACTCCCCCCCCCCCAAAAAAAAGTGTCCTCTTACACCCCCCCCCCCGGTTATTCAGCGGCTGGCTGAGTCGTTGCGAAATTTTCGGCCCGATTTATACATGTTAAAAACTTCCCCCCCCCCCGCCTTGAAAAAATCCTGCGTACGCGCCTGACAGCCCGCATAATAATTTTGATTGTACTTGTATGTTTGCCGATTTGATTTTGCTGAGTTATTTATTTTAGTGTGGACCATCTCAATTTTTTTCTCTTTACCTCTGTCAAACTTGAAGGTGATTGTCAAGCTCAACCGAACAGCAATGGCACTGGTTCTTACGAACACGCCTCTGTGGTGACATTCGCCTGCATTGCGGGGTTCACCCTAGATACCGGAGGGGAATCCGTAGCTGCAACCTGTCACGATGGGGCATGGAGTCCACCATTCGCTTGTGAATCAACTGGTGAGGCCATTATCAATCCAGAAGCAATATAATATGAAGGAGGGCGTTAAAAAGTTCTGGTGTGCATTGTTGGTGAAGGGGGAAGGCCCGAATATCAACTAAGTGTTTCTCAGAAGATCAGAAATATATGAATATACTTTTTAAAAGTAAAAAAAAAACAAGCGGATTCATGACAAATGCAAATATACCTCCTCCCACCCACAAATATGAGTTGACAAAATTCTTTACGATCATCTTGTTAATGTAAAATTCGATAAATAAATAACATGCCCCATACTTCTAGGAAAGGACTCACTGTCACATATTTCATTTCAGGCTGCTCCCCACCCTCTGTTCCACCAAAGGTGACTATCGAGGAACTTCAGAGTGACATGTATAAAGTAGATTCAAAAGTGACCCTGAAGTGTATTGGAAACAGGACCTTGTCTGGTCCAGGGTTCTCATATTGCAACGAGACCGGCCAATGGGACCCAGACCCTATGACAATCAAGTGCCGCGGTAAGGATTGTTTATAATTTTGTAAATATCATTGTATTCAGCTATATCAATTCACAGGGGTCAAATCAATCTATCATGACTTTACTGTTGCTATGTTTGACAATCATTTGATATGCGGACTCTCAGTGGAACTTTAGAAGGTGAACACATTTCTAACTATATGATGAGGTCTACTTCGATTTCATATTGGTGACGGTGAAAGCCAACACTTCCCAGAAAACAGACTGTCCCCCAAACTAAGGTCCACAGAAAGAAAGTTTTAAGAGAGCAAAGGCTTTTGTCAAACAGACCTCCATTCATTTGTGTTGCGTTTATAAAAAGTAACAATCACCCAGGCGCGGATCCACGGGGGGGGGGCCGACGGGCCCGGGCCCCCCCCCCCCCAAAAAAAAAGAAAGGAAAGGAAAGAAAAGGAAAGGAAAGGAAAGGAAAAGGGAAGAAAGAAGGGCTAAAACACGAGTTAGGAGTGGACCCAGGGCCCTCACCTATCCGTATATAGGCCAAGCTCCCGCGGTTCAGCTGGACATGCGCCGAGCGTTGGGTTGTTTTCAGGTCAAACTAGCCCTAATTCGTGTTTTAGGCCTATATATTATGATAGAAACAAAATGCCGATGATCTCTCTACACTAGCGTACAAGTTACAACCTTCAAAAGTATTTCAGGACTCGGTTAACTTCAGGTCCATCTGTCAAATCACCATGCTGTTACACAGTGTACAGGGTCCGCGGTATGGCGGGGCTCGAGACCCCCCCTCTTATTTGAAAAAGTATTTTAAAGAGAAATAGAAAGAAACCAACCAAGGGCAAGGCCCCGCCAAAAAACTTTTTTTCCCTGCAAAATGCGAGACCATATATTTTATCTACATAAAAGCGCGACTTAGCAAACGTAATTAAGGAAAAAAGCACGAAAAAATAGCAAATGCGAAAAGTAAAACCACGGAGGCATCGTGAAGCATGTCGGCAAAGCTTCCAAATTCGGCAATTCGCGGATTCATAAAATTTGTTCCGTAAAAGTGGTCGTAAAAGCCTGATTTATTCAGAAAATTACCCATTTTTATCGCTAGAATTTGGGTAAAAACACTGCATTCAGTTGAACAGGTGCACAGAAGACGACCTGTCAGTCTAAATTGTTCTTTTTCAATCTGCCCATAATATGTAAATGATACCGAATAAAATTAGTCTCATGCACATCGTTTATTAGTGTCACAGATGGGTTGTTACTGTTACCCTATATGGACAGATTGGATAGATGCGTAAATCATTAAAAATTAAAATCAGTATACGATGCGAAAAGGATTCTTCTCCAGCTTCCGGAAACCAAACTGGGATTTGTGTTGTGTCCTGCAGTACGTAATTACTCACCTCTTTTGCATAATGTGTGCGTGAGATTTGGTTCTTTCTTTTACGTGTCCCTTTTCATCTCCGATGAGTGCATGCCCTTATTAAAATTTGAGAGGTGCCCCCTTTAACTCTGTAATAAGTGCCACTTTTCATCTCTGATTAGTGCCATTTTTCTTCTGAAAATTGCACTTTTTCCGTTGTCATAAGTGCCTATTTTCATCTCTGGTGAGTGCCCCTTATTAGGTGCGAGGAGTGCCCCATTTTCACCTCTGGTAATTCCCATTTTTACTTTGACATGTGCTCTTTTTCATTTCAAATAAGTGTCATTTTCCCCTTTGGATATGTGCCCCCTTTTCGTTTCCCCATAAAAAGTGCTCCTAATTTAAAGGGATTAAGAGGAACTTTTCTTTAATTTCACCCAAGTGTGGCTCGCTACGCTCGCTCGTATTTAAAGTTGATATAATTATAATTCATATTAAAGATCTTTTCAGCCTTTCATGATTAGATTGTGCTTAAAACCCCATCAGGACTTTCTTTTTCTTCTTTATAAGATGTAATTTTTTTCACTGCGACCTCACAAATCCAAATTTTTTGCTCGCTCGCTTAGCTCGCTCGCAAAAATTATTCTTACCATCACAAACCAACTACGAAGTAAATGTGTGATGCTTGAACAGTATGGACCATGTTAAGAGAGAAACAGACATTGAAATCATCTCTGTAATCACATTGTAGGGGTATATACCAATGTCTAAAAAAAATGTAAATTTTCGATTTGAGGTTGCCCTTAGTAGGTGCCCCTTTCTCCCGGAAAGTGCCCTTTATATTTGATGCCCCCCCACACCCTTTGAATGACCTCATTTCCCCCTAGCCTGCTCAAACCTCCGAGCTTCCGGGGCGCCGCCCCCTGGACCCTACGCCAATTTACGCTACGCTCTACCTGTTCATAAATACTTTAGCCCCCCCCCCTACTTTGAAAAACGTTCACCGGGGCCTGATGTGAGGTGTTTAAAGCTGCAGCCCGAATCAAGTTATTGCTGTCTGCCCATCACAACTGCTGCACTAGTCTTGTACTGACTGATTTTGACAATCAAGTGATACCCGAGGTATTAGGAATCTGTACCGTGTCAATTGTGGTTGTCAACATTGTTGCAATTGAACATCTTTTTTAGAAATGAAATAAAAAGGATAAAAGATATACTTTATGGACTCTTGATCTTGATGAGGGAATCATTGCTGTGTTTAGTTATACATATATCAATATTAAGCACTTACACAGTGGCATACGCAGGATTTTTTCAAGGGGAGTTTTAACAGTTTGAAATCGGGCTAAAAATTTCGCAACGACTCGGCCAGCCGTTGAATAAGCGGGGGGGGGGGGGGGGGTGGTAAGAGGACATTAACCCCCCCCCCCACCAAAACAAAAAAACAAAACAAAAATCGCCGAAGGTGGGGGGGGTTTTGTTCTAAAATACACACATACAAAAAAAAACTAAAGGGGGTTTAACCCCCCCCCCCCCCCTGCGTACGCGCCTGCCTAGAGGTACCTGTGCCATGAATACCAGTGTCCTAAAGACTTTTTGTCACAACGGGGTACTATGCGGACTGCACAAATAGTCCCACTTCTTGTGTTTACAGTCTTTTCCTCCTATCATAAATTTATGCTGGAAAAAGTCACAGATTTTAAATGATATCCTGGCAAAAAGTATACACCAAATCACACAAATTAAGTTTACAAATTCGATTTTTTTTTTTCTTCTGCTTTTCAGGGGGACACATCCCCCCTCAGACTCCTCCTGTCGGTGAATTGCCGTTTGGGCTACAACCAGCGCGACTACTACCCACATGATCATTTCATGATCATTTCGTCTACTTATCATTTTGGTGTGATCGAGGACCATTGGTCTCATTCCCATTTTGTCTAATCTTTAATAAGTCTACTACCCATTTGGTCTATCACTTATTTGGTCTAATTTCCAGTTTTTCTAATGCCCATGTTTTCTATTATCCGTACGGTCTAATAATAAATAAATAATGATAATCACCAAATGATAGTTGCATGTAGACCAAACGGCTTTAAGCCATCTTTATCTACAGCTGGATTATAAAATGAACATTTTAAAGTAGGCTACATGTACATGGTATAACGGTGTGGATAAACAGTTATTATAAGGGAATTAAGCAGTATGAAATGAGTGAAGGCTAACTTAAATCAGCGCAAGACATTTTGTTGTTGATCGGTACCCTTTGACTTCACCTTAACAGATCAGTGCGCGACACCGTCCTTCGATGACCCGAGGATCATACACACATCATACCTATCGGGGAGTTCCGGCCAGTCCTTCTACGACCATACCGATACCATCAGGTTCTCTTGCGAGGGTGGCATCTTCGTGGATGGACCGTGGAAGGCTGCCTGTCACAACGGCACGTGGTTTCCCCGCATTGACACTGCCGGTTACCTTCCAGTTTGCAGAGGTACGAATGTAAACCTTTACACGATCGATCGCAAAAACTTTGGAAAAATCAATCAAATGGCAATTTATGCACCCATTTTTATACTCGATAGATTTATACTCGAATTACATAATATGTCCTTTTAATATGTAGGCCTATATTTCAAGGTGAGAGAGAAGGTTCATTTTTGGTTTAGCTTAATGATTTTCGAACGTCTTTGCGACTGTTTTCTTTCAGTCATCGGCTTTTGTATACGCGTTATATTGTACATCAACGTATTGCATTAGCCTTTGTGTCCTTTTGTCATTACTTTCGAATCATTATACCCAATATCATGTGTCAAACCGCAACAAACGACGTAACAATGACCGATTTTGGCCATTCTTTTGTGGTAACTAATTTTTGCTCGGGCTCTTGTCGGTCTGGTGTCGGTTCGGTGTGAGCACCAACCACACAATATCCACGTACCAGAAAACCAACAATTTGCGGTCTATGTTCATGCAGTGTGTTTGCCCTGGCTTGCAACAACATAATATTTTGCATTGCGTTATTCTCTTTGTGACCACAGCTCTGGTATGGGAATCGTATTTTGATAGAAAATTACTATTATTTATTCTGGATTGCTTACCCTGCAGTAGAAATAAAAACAAAACGCTCAAAAACTTACTGGGCATCATCTTCGATAAAAACCCACAACCCCCATTTGCACATAGTGACCTGTGCTAATTAGCGCAATTGGTGTCGGGCCTACTTACCCGAATTTCCTTATCTTTTTCGGGTCTATACATTTTATACCAAAATTGTTTGGCACATTTATTTGTAATTTTGAACATTCAGTATACGTTTCGTTGGATTAATTCTGTGAGAATTTATTTTCTATATTTACGAAAACTCAATGTTATCTTTAATCTAACCACACTGTGAACATTATGTGTCCACACTCTGAGCATAGTGTGTCCTCATTGTGCACATAAGCGGTCCACACTCTGATTATAATGTGTCCACATTGTGTACATAATGTTTCCACACTGTGATCGCCATAATGTGTCCATGCAATATGACTTTATAATCTGTCCCCACTGTAAAAATGTGCCCACACTGTGACTATGTGACCGATGTATCTACGCTAGGACCTTAATCTGTCCACACTCCGAAAATGATGTATCTACACTAAATAACGTGTCAACACTGTGTACATAATTATTATGTTGTACAAAATTACCATGGAACATATACCATGGTAGTACCATTACAAGTATTACAGTACATCAGGCCCGTAGCCCGAGTTTGATGTGTTTTTTTTTTTGGGGGGGGGGGGGGGCACATACAAATTGTAATCGATCGACGTCCTGGGGAGTGGTCATACACAGTATGTCCTCCGTAGTAATGCCACTGACTTCGGATTTTTCGTTGTACAGACAACTGCACCGCACCAGAGAACATGTTGAACGCAGGGGCGGTGTTCCAACATACCAAAAGTCACGTGTTTGAGTGTGATGGAAACCTGGGGAAGGTGCGGATGGGTGGACCGACGTCATTCTGCATAGACGGGGTCTGGAAGCCAAGAATACGCTGTGCCTGTGAGTATAGACCAGTTCACGGTTAGCACATTACTGCAATGACCCCGAATATCCACATATCATTAAAACATGAAGAGGTCCCACTTTGTACATTTGGAAATAGTCACTCCTACAGCGATGGAGGTGTTACATAAATAGCCTTAGTTTCCCCTTTTCAAAGAATACGTTCACCTGTGTACAGTGGCGTACGCAGGATTTTTTCAATGCGGGGGGGGGGGGGGGGTTAAAATCGGGCCAAAAATGTCGGTAAGAGAACATTTTTTTTGTTTGATTGTTTGTTTGTTAGTTTGTTTTTTTGGTTTTTTTTGGGGGGTCCCACAAAATCGCAACGACTCAGCCAGCCGCTGAATAAGTGGGGGTGGGGGGGGGGGGGTAAGAGGACATTTTTTTTTTTGGGGGGGAAGGGTCCCGAAATTTGAAATTTTGACCCATCGGCATTCCGTTCCGTGAGGTCATCTTTTTTTAGGTCATCTATAAGGATTTTTTTTTTTTAATAAATATTTTTAATAAAAAAAATTATATAAACAAACAAACACACTCAATATGTTTTTTTTTCCCAAAAAAATCAGACACAAAACATACACATGAACAAATCTCGAGGGGGGGGGGGGATGGGATGCCGAGGATATAACTTGGTATTAAACATTAATGTTCAAGAAAAATTGAAACCCTTTCCTTTTCCTCTTTCTTTTTTTACAGTTAAAAAGGATCTGAGAAGTGAGCTGTAACTGATCTGGCAGAAGAGCCTGCGAAAGTCTTGATTGGGCCTTTTTTCTTCTTCATGTTCTTGGTTTATTTTCTTCTTTTCTTTTCCATCTATTTCTTCTTGTTCTCCTTTCTCTTATCTTCCTTCATTAATATCATCCTCTTCTTCTTTTTCTTCTTCTTCTTCTTCTTCTTCGTCTTCTTCTTCTTCTTCTTCTTCTTCTTCTTCTTCTTCTTCTGTTTTCCTTCTATTTCTTCTTCTTTTTCCTTTTATTTCTTCTTCCTTTTTATCTTTTTCTTCCTTTTGTTTGTCTTCATCTGCTCCTCATTTTCTTCTTTCTCCTTTCTTTCTTCTCCAACATCATCTTCTTCTTCTCCTTCTTCTTCTTCTTCATATTCTTCTCCTTCTTCATTATCATTATCAGCATCATCATCATCACATAAAAAAGAAAACAGACTAGATGGTTCCAACAAATTCTTGCGTTTTAAAATAAACCAGGATGTCATTGTGGGCATGTTTTTTTAGTGCACCTTCAGTCACTAATCTGGTGGAGGCTTCGCTCATGTGATAATAAATGCAATGTATCTTATACAAGCGTATGTTTTATGTTGATTTGTTACACCCTGCTTTGATAAACTCATTAGTATAGGCCACTTATTATATTGTGATCTATTGTACTACTGCTTTCGTCGATTTGAAAAAAAGTCAATTACATATCTTATGTTATTTTGTTTGTGTAAAAAGGCGACTACGGAATCAATATTTTATAATATGTTTATCGTCGTCAAACTTTTTTTCTTCCACAGAATAATGATAATGAAAGTACTGGTTGAATGAATCGCAAGTCCTATTTACAATAACAGTATCCACTGTAAATATTCACAGCTATTGATTGCATGCCATAAGTTGTGGATGAAAATTATCTGCGTCATGTAATTAATTACATTTACCTTCGGTATAATGATAGTAATTATGTAATTGTGTGATCCAGATACCTCACATACACTAATCATGCTTAGCTCTATATAAAACATTACAATTATTTTGTTTTGCTCATCTTTTATAACTTTGTATACATTTTATAGTATCGCTACAAGTTATTCGCGTTAGCATTTAAATCCAAGCTTATTAAAGCTATTAGATGTGTCATATAACCATAACAATTTCGTAATGCCTAATTGATGTAATATTATAGCTAGTTTTGAATAAAATCTAACGAATGTGACAGCGCTGTATCATTTTGTAAAATACGGTTTTAAAATGGTTGTAGTTTTTGTTTGTGGTATTAAAATTCAAAATCTTAAAAAAAAGAAAAGATCTATAATATTAAAAATGAAGTTACAGATAGAATAAACATGGCTAGATATTTAAATCTGACCTTTTTTGTTTGGGTGGGGGGGGGGGGGGGGTAATTTGTTTTGTTCTTTAACGGAACGTGTGTCATGCTAAATCTTTTCTAAAAGCTTTATTACAGTCATGAGCAAATATAATGATAATTTTTTTAAGCAAACTATATCTCATTTTAGGATACAAAATAAAAACTATTATCAAGCTTATGTCACGACTCTGACCAGTCTTTGTGTTCAAATTAGTTTTCTTCCCCTTTTCTTCCCAGTGAAAAAAGAGGTAGAGAAAGAGAGCTAGAAGTTATCCATCGGCGTTTACTAATAATATCTTCACTTTTTTGGGGTCATAGGCCGACTATCAGATCCATGCACTATTCCCCCTCTACAATTATTAAAACAAGTGAAATAAGAAGGAATATGGAAGAGAAGGAGAGAGAGAAATAAATAATAATAATAATAATATAGAGTGACTAATGTCTTCGAGGCGCATGGTGAAGAAAAACTATAAGTACACGAAAATACACACGAAAATGAACAACAACAATGAGAAAGTAAATCTAAATCTGAACTGGAAAGCCGTTTTGAACAAATGAGAAAGAGGGAGAGTGAGAGAGAAAGAGAGAGAAAAGAATGAAAGAGAGAGAGAGAGAGAGAGAGAGAGAGAATCAGATGAAAATAACATACAAAGAAAATGATAAAAATCCCTATAAACTCTCGTTATGTAGCCATCTGTTTTTTGAGATTTTTTTTTGGAAGAAGGCTAATTACTCAACAATAATAAGGCATTCGTGAGAATTTCATTTACCTCACTTGCGGACCCTTTGAGCTGAAAAAAAAGAAGTTATTATGAAGGCCCAAAGTTATGGAATTCTTTAAGTAATGAAGTTATTTAAAAAAAAAGGCTCCTTCAATTAATATTTTTAAGTTGAACAAAACGTAAGTCCATGTTGAACTATATCGCCCATTTTTATGTTTTCCCCGTCCTCATGCATTTATGTTTTTCTTTCTTTGTTTTAAAACTTTTTTCCTTTTGGTTTTTTCTTTGAAAGAAGGTCATTTTTGTACTCGCTGAGTCAAATGTAATTTGATATATTATATTGTGCCCTCTCATGCATATCTCCTTATTGATGCGAAAATCTCAACCCCACGTGTAGCTCATCCTTTTCTATCATATTTTATGTACCCCTGATCTCTCACTTCTTTTTTTGGTATTGTCTACTTTTAGTTTTGTGACCGTGTTCTCCTATCTTTGTCTTGAATTTGTTTTTATTTTTGTGCCCGTTTCCGTTTTTGTTGGCCTCCCCTCTTTTTTCAACATGTATTCTTTATTTGTTTGTAAATGATTATAATTGATTTGTAATATTTTGTTGGAAACGGAAATTCAATTGAAATTGAAATTGAAATACTTAGGGCTTGTTAAAAAGAAAAGAAACAAACTAAATTCTGTGACAAATTTCTCTTAGCCAATCATGATTTCAGCCCGGATTTCAGCCATTGTAACTTGTTATTGATAACAACTTTTTGTATGGAACAGAGCCCATTTGTACATGGTAATGAAATGGATTTAGGGAATCCTTAAAAGATAATTTCATAAAGATCATACATTTTTAGAATTTTAGAATTTTAGAATTTATTATATTTTTATTACCGAATAACTCAAGCCATGCCATTTTTCAAGCAGAGTCTAGGCTCCATCTATTTCCGAGACACGTCGAGCGCCATCTCTTGTCAATTTGACATTGATCATTAATTCATTGATTATCATTAGGAAAAGAGGAAGGCCGTTTCGCCATTTGTCATTAAAAAGAAACGAAAACACTCCATTTATCTTGAAGGAAAGCTCTTCAAATTAACAGGTCAGTATTTTATTTGTGTATTCAACATTTGTTCGCATTTTCTGTCCTGATTTAGTTGTGATTTTAGTCCTGAAGCCATATGTTTGGGATGCATTTACGTCTGCTTCGAGTTGTACGGAGCCTGTCGTGTGAGTTGAATAGCCAATCGCCCGCAACGTTCCCGGTCCGTGACCCGTGGGTTACATGAATGGGTAATGAAGAATGGCCGTCGTATAATTTTTTAAAGTTCGAGGAACGGCTGTTTCCCCGTTTGTTATTAATGTATTTTAGATGCCTTTGATGACTAGATTAAGTATATGTCTGTCCAGTTTCAATCCAGTCTAAAAAAAAACAAGTAATTTGTCCCCAAATGGTGATAAGCTTCAAGTTGTTTATCGTTTTTGTGTCGTGCTTTGTGCTTGTCATTGAAATTAATTTAATGTGATGCAGATCTAGACTAGACTGTTGTAGAATTTAGAAGTGGTGAAGAGAAGTGGATTGAGCTTTGAGATGGGTGGGTCATGTGTTGAGAAGGGAAGATGATGAACTTGTGAATATAATGGTGGATCTGAGATTGGATTGCATGATTATTAAAGAAAGAAAGTAAGGTACCGTAAGTGTAAATGAGGAGGATGCTTTAGAGTAGACAAGAAGAAGTTGACAGATGATGTGTTATCATAGTGCAAAAGTCAGTAACCCATCATAAGAGGGAAAATGCTGACTTTAATGATGATGATGATAATGATGATCATTTACTCCTTGCACCCTATGGTCGACTTGGGGAACACTCAGTTGAATACCGGTACACTTGAATTTTGTCATACAGGTGTTTACATTGTATGTCCAGTTTGTATTGTATGGATCATATCACACATACATGTACTCCAAACAATGAAGGCAGTCTAGATTTCACTCTGCATCAAATAAACATTCTCTGTACATGTAGGTTTCCATAGTGAAAGAGTATTACAACAATTTGGAGTGATTGAGACTGGGGAATTTGTGAGCACAACCCACTCCAGCAAAGCATAGAGAGTCAATGCTAATGTGTATTGACCTCTAGCACTACATGCTTGCTGTGAGGAAGATATTATTAGACCTATACACAAACATACACACCACACAATATCGCATAGACTGCACACAGTCATGTCGATGCAGCTGTAAGCAAAGTTTGACACTAGACTTACAATTTTAATTTTTAAATTATTCTTTTTAACATCAGTAAGTTAAAAAAAAAAGTATTTTACTGCTATTTAGGTGTCATCAATTGTCACTAAAGTACCTATTTTTAGTGAAATCAGTTGACTTTTGTACAGTGGTGTTTGAAATGTTGAGAATCAAAAGCACAGCTTTTAGTACACAGCCAGGATAGTGATGCTCCTATGTGTGAGTACAACCCAGTAGTTCAAGGGTTGATTTGGGACATCTGTAGTAACTTGTCAGGTGTCTATGTGCTGCTGGATTCCTGTTTCTATCAATCCCTTGAAATATGTTTTCTGGAGACATGTCTCAGAGATATTTACATGTATGAGCAATTCTTTAAAACAAATACACTAAATGTTTTAAGCCACAGTGAGTCCATTAATGATCTCTACTATATATAACAAAAATCAAGGAAGTCTTGAGGAAAGTCAAGGGACGAACAAAAAAGAATTTAAAAGTACAATAACATTAAATACTGAAATGATACAGAAAATCCTGGTGTTTTATTCAACATGTATTTGATCTTAAAATTGTACCTTTAAAGTATAACACAGTTCAATTGCATTCAACTTTTTTCTTTCTTCATGTCATGTCAAGACCAAAACATACAATGACACTGCAGTGTAGATAATCTTACAATTACACATTCATATTGTTCTTGTTATAGTGTCTTCAAGAGAAAAATATAGTTGGAAATGTCAAAGATTATTATGGATTCATTGGCCTATAAAGTATAATGTACAGGGGTTGTTCTTTTTTCAAATTCATTGTGGTGGGTAAATTTGTTGATGCCATATTTACTTTGCTCTTTGGAGGACAACATGTCTTTGAAAATGTGCTTATGTTTGAGACATCTTATGGATAATAGATAGGTAGGTTAATTAGGAGTTTGTTATTGTTTTGATATGTTTTTACTGTCCTTAAACTCGTTGTGTACTACAGTCAAACCTGTCGACAGTGACCACCCAAGGGAAACACAAAAAGTGGTCTTTGTAGACAGGTTCCTTTAGTGTATGTTTCAACGAGAAACCTTTTTCAAGGGAAACAACAAATGTGGTCTTTGTAGACAGGTGGTCACTAAAGCAGGTTTGACTGTATGTTTAGTGCTGACTCTGCCCACTGATGTGAGAAATCTATGATGTGATGCCTGTACCAAATCTATACATTCATGTACATTTACATGTACAAAATGTAGATGCAGGGTACGTTTTACATGTTTGTACACTGTACAGGAAGTTGTACAAGAGTTGAATAATATGCATGAAGGTGACCTTTGTCACCCATTTATTTGATTTGAGTTGTTGACATCAGCAAAAAGTTTAATTATACACCCAAATAATATGAGGGAGAAAAAAAATCAGCTTCATTGCCACAAGTAGCAAATTAGCAACAAGTGAGAAAAAAAAGGTACATACTGTATGTATGAAGTTTTTTAAATTTAGTCTTTGCAATTTTATACTACTTGTAATGGCAAAATATTTCATGACTGTTAAAATGCTTACGGTAGACTAAAATCTATTAAACTTGTATAAAATTATATGAGTGGAAAATAAGTTGAAGATTTGATGGGAAGTAAAGTGGGTTGCAAGAATGACACTTTAAATTACATGTACTTTAGTGGTGAAGTGTGACGTCATCAAAACTTTATTTTTTTAATTTCTCAATTTTTTTCCATTTTCCGAAAGAGCATTTATAATGTCTGGTTCATATTTCTTCATAACATTACGAACCAGAGCAAAATAACACTGATTTCCTATAGAAATCTATTTATTCATATGGTCCTATCTATATTCAATTGGTTCTCGACATTTGGACATTGTTTTTCATGCTCTTTTGGAAAATGAAGAAGAAAAAAAAGAGAAATTCTAAAAATAGATTTTTATGATGTCACAGCTTCAGTAGGCCTACTCTATAGAACTCTAGTTATGATGATATCTACAGTGTAATATGATTTGTTAAGGTTATTCAGGTGAATATTCATATTTAAAAACAAATTGTTTGAACTTGTACTAATTATTTGATCATGTTCCATGAAATAAGATGTTTGATATATATCAAAAAATTATTGTCAAAAAAATGTTTATACTAGTATTTCACTTTTTTAATCATGCATACATGTACATCATACATGTACTTTATAATATCGTCCTAAATTGCAACCAGTGTACAATTTTTTTTTTTTTTTGGGGGGGGTGCTGTTTTTCCTCTCTTCAATAGTTAGAGTGTACACATACTGTACACATTCCAGTGGCAAAAAATAATCAATAATTATTTACTTGAAATGCTATGAAAATGGAACTGCTTGATTGTTCTTGTTTCATTTCATTTGTTTGTACAGTACTTACATGTATACAGGCTTTCGTTAATTGTACAATTTAGTACCCGAGAGAAAAATTAAGTTGTATTGGGCACACATAATGATGATTTTAAAGCAATTCACTCATCAAAATAATCTGACAGTACTGAATAGGGGTGACAAGTTACTGGTGATCGGTTTCGCAACAGGAAACGATGTGGAAATTGAAGGCTTAGCCCGCCCTCGGCTCATAAGCCTGCGGGATTATATCGGTAACAAAAGAAGTCTGAAATACTGTAAAACCCTTCATCAATTTATAAAATTGTCTGAAATACTGTAAAACCCTTCATCAATTTATAAAATTGATGGGTAAATATAGCTTTTGAAGGAGTTTTAGACTGAAAAGTGATCTACATAATTTTACCTACACTTATGAATGTAAATTTATGAAAGATATACCAATGGAAATGGTGGGATACAAATTGCCATTAGTTGTTATTATGTATTATTATTGTATGATTATGATGATCATGATGACTATGTTGATGATGATGATGATGATGATGGTGATGATGATGGTGATGATAATGATGATGATGATGATGATGATGATGATGATGATAATGATGATGGTGTTGATGATGATGATGATGATGGTGATGGTGATGGTGATGATAATGATGATAATGATGATGATGATGAGGATGATAATGATGATGGTGTTGATGTTGATGATGATTATGGTGATGGTGATGGCGATGGTGATGGCGATGGTGATAGTGGTGATGATGGTGGTGTGATGATGATGGTGCTGATGGATGGTGATTGTGATAATGATGATAATTATACATGTAGCTGTTGTTGTGTTGTTATTATTGTTGTTGTTTTTGTTGTTATTATTGTTATTTATGTTGTTATCATTGTTGTTGATACAACTGTTTTTCTGTTGTTTTCATGCCAGTTACCCAGTTTATGATCTGTGTGGAGAGAGGCAACTACAGATACAATACCTTGTGTAAAGACATGTCAGGCTACATTAAATGTACATGACCGCCACTCCCCCTCCCCCACACAAGATGAACAAGTAATTGTAATATTCATTCTATTTTATTTTATTTACATTCTATTTTACATGTTTTCTTATTGTATAAATATTGTATTTTACTTGCACTGTAAAAAAAATGTACAATTCAGCTTGTTACTGCCAATCATATTGTAATGAACCTTAATTTTATTTGAATTGAATTAAAAAAAAAATATTTGCACACATGGTGTTTGAGGCAGGAAGGGAATATGTATGACAGCTAGCATTATTCCCTTCATGAATATGTATTTTAGACAGAACTGTTTCTAGACAGAGTAACAGACCACCACCCCCCCCCCCCCCCACCAGCCCTGCATCATTACAACAACACAACTTAGAGACCCAACTAGAAATTGTAAATCAATTGAGCCAATTATCGGGCCCATTGATTTAATTAACAGAGAAGTGATCACCAGAATATTAACCAGACAGAGATGTGAAATGGCTGTATCACCGTTATTTAACAAGGCAGAGAATCTTACCATATGGCTTCTTAGAGTACACACTCGAGTGTGATGCATGCATTAACTGCGTGCTATCTCATCGTCTTGGAGTGCGGTAGGAGAAGAAAGGATGCGGCAATGTTGTCAAGTGCTGGGGCGTCGTGGGAGCTAGAGCCGTCTTGAATTCAGAGGGCAGTGTTTCTTAACTCTTACTGTGCCAAGTGGCCTTGCCTGTTTGATTTAATACAGTTTATACCAAAGAACATTTTGATTTTGTTTTAAGGCTTAAAGAGAAGGTTGAGTTCTGGGAAGAGGTGGAAAATAATTTGTGAGCATTACTCATTCTTATTATGCAAGTGTGGAAGAACATCAGCTAAGACATGTTCCTTGAAAAGCATGGCTCTTCAAATGCCTTCATATTCTAAATATGCATGTAACATCGTAAAAATCGGGGGGCCGGCTTTTTACGCCACGTGTTCGTGTAGTCCCATATACATCTTTCTGTGCAAGTGTTTGTAACTTTACCAAGACTTGGCCAAATTTCTTATCATTTGATGATTCCAGAACCTTGCAATACCCACAAATTCTTATATGCTAGATGATCAACCTTTTCTGGTCGGTTCCACATCGTTTCTTTCACAATGCAATCGCATGACCAGAACTCAACTTCATCTTTAACAAAGTGCTTTAAAATTGCTTTACAGTAAAGAGAGAGAGGGGCATAGAGAGAAACATGTTACAGAGATAAAGAGCAAGAGAGAGAGAAAGAGAGAGAGAGAAAGAGAGAAAGAGAAAGAGAGAGAAAGACACATAGAGAGAGTTAGAGAATATGTGGGGGGAGGGGGGGGGGGTGAATGAAATGATAGAGAAGAGAAGAGACACAGAAGACATGGAATGGAATAAAGACAAGAGTAAAACAGGCCTGATAAAAACCTGATTTAAATCGGTTTCCCGATTTTTGTTGTTGATTTTTCCTGATTTTTTTCTGATTTTTTTTTTGTTCCCGATTTAAAAAAAAACATAAAATAATCCAGATTTTTTTTTTTTTTTTTTTTTGTTACCATTTTTTTTCCTTCCCTATTTTATCCTGATTTTCCCGATTTCCCCAATTTCCCTCTTATTTTCTCTATTCTTCCCTATTTTGCCCTATTTTTTTCCTAATTTTTGTCCCAATTTTCTTACTCGAAAGAGGGGTATGTTGTTAGATGACATTATTTCCCCGCAAATCCTCTTTTTTTTTTTTTACTCAAGAGGGGTGTGGTTGAGGGGAAAACAAAACAAAAAAAAATTTTTTAGTGCTCACTATCACCCCTGGTAAAACCATACTGAAGACTGAAGTGAGGAAAAAAAAAGGATAAGAAAAGAGAGATACAGTGCACATAGAGAGAGAGAGTTTCGCATAAACATGGAGATAGCCCTGGGAGAGAGAGAGAGATGAAGGTTGGGGGGGGGGGGGATGCATTTACCTAATGTTATATTAACATCCCTGTACTTCAAGCTCAACCAAATGCCTGCCATGATGAATCCAATGTTATTAAGTGCGTCACCAATCCCATGTTCAGCCGTGTGCCTTAATTTAGTTGATTTGCAGTTAAACCCAGACAAAATACTCGAGCCTCTCCCCCCATCCTCTTCATTATAAGCTACTCTGGTTTGTGAGCTCATAGCGTGTTCAGACTAAAGGTAACTTTTGCAAAACTTGTATAAAGAAACGTTGTATTAAAGAATAATCGTACAGTGAAAGGGGTGTGAAGACTGGATAACAAATTTGCATTAAGAAACATCGTCGAAAGAAACCAGTATTGAAGTGGTACAACTACAAGTTGTCACAACAGCAGGGCAATCATCAGTGCATGTTTATGATAAGCTCCGCCCTGTTTTACGTTTTTTGTACGATGCAACGTTCAGATGAGAATGGGACCCTGATCTTTTATTAAGTTTTCATTTGAAACGTTGCCTAAAACTGCCTTTTTACTATACACTGGTTCGTTAAGCAAGATTCTTTATACAACATTTAGCCTAGGACAATTTAATTACTTAAACTCATATGTCTGTACAGTTTTTGTATCACTATACAATGGATTTTTGTTGTGTGAATGGGGGTCAGTGGCTGTCACTGATTTTAGGAAGAGATATTTGCATTGTCCTGAACTTGATAGACAGGGAGCTCATGTTTGTGATATTAGGAAAAGATAGCACTAATGCAAACACTGTGAAGGTCAAATGATTCTACATAGGCCTGTTTTCATCAGCTTGAGTTTGCCAAATACAGGCCTGATAAAAACCCGATTTAAATCGGTTTCCCGATTTTTTCCTGATTTTCTTTTTTTTTAATATTTAAAAAAAAAACATTTCTTCTTCTTTTTTTCCCTGATTTTATCCTGATTTTCCAAATTTTTCCCTTAATTTCTCTATTCTTCCTTATTTTTCCCTATTATTTCCCAATTTTTCTCACTCAAAAGGGGGGGGGGGAATGTTGTTAGATGCCATTTTTTCCCCCGAATCCTCTTTTTTTTTGGTTTTAATACTCAAATAGGAAGGATTTTTTTTTTTTTTGTTTTTTTTGTTGTTGTTAGTGCTCATTATTACCCCTGCAAATAACCCGCTATTTTCAGACTTGAGGGGTATTATCCCGAAACGAGACCAATATTTTTTCTGGATATTTTCTCCATCAAATATCCCGCTAATTGCAACTGCGGGCTGATGAAAACACAAATTAACTGGTCATTTTGCGATCGGGATAGTTAAAATAGTGGGTTATTTGGCAAACTTGAGCTGATGAAAACAGGCCTAATGTATCTAATGCTGATCAGACACTATTGTGTGAAAAACAATAATTTTGTAGTGATTTACTAAGAGATTAAAAGCAATGTTTATTAAGACTACTGTACATGTACAGTACACAGCTGACATAGAGTTTCCTGAAATGAGATGTTTACTATTTTGTAAATTTTCTTCAGATACCACAAACAAATTTTCAAAGAAGGAAGGTTATAGTTACATGTATACATGTATGTGCAAGTATATGATTACAATGAGAAACACTTAATGGTTAGGTACTTGTATACATGTATGTATCTGCAATCTGCATAAGGGCTCAGCATTGCAAGTATTTTGGTAAGGAGTTTGCTCATTTGCGTGGTATAATGAGGTTTATTTATTTATTTATTTTTCTTCATACGGTTTATCAAATCATCTATTGTTTGATTTGAGTATGGTATATTTTTCCAGATTTATAAAGCAGTTCAACATTTACACTAAATCTTTTATCAGGTGATATGGGAAGTATGAGAATGAAAGTGTCATTTATGAAACGGAGATTTAATCTATTGTTTGTTATACATGTACAGAATGTGATACAGAATTCCTTTCTAATTATTAACTTGTGTCACATGCATGAGGTTTATGATAAGACAATTTTTTTTTAAAAGAGTTACATGTAACAATCAGGAATTGAATTCCTATTTCCTCATTGAAAAAAAATATATTTTTTTGGTCTTTTTCCTGAACTTCCAGATATTAAAATAAAACTAATTTAATTAAATCATTCACTTTTCACTAGAGATTACAAATTGTAATAAAGAGTTAACTGGTGTATTAACTTGACTTGCTTAATCAGTTTGATTTATCGCTTAATTAAATTGTGACTAAAAGAAAGTCAGTCTTGGTTGGCCATTGTTGAGAAATTTATCTGAACCACCGTACATGTACAACTGTAGGCATGCAATATAATAGTTCATGAATGAATTCTATTTTCTCTGCATGGTAAATTCCATTAGGATAATAAAAAGAGAGCTATTAGATCCTGTGACATTGTGCCTCTGGCACCGGTCCACTTTCCTAGTTTCCTGAACACCCTGAATCCTCTTCCTGCATTCCGAAAGCTCGGCTTGTTTTCTGTTTGGATTAAAAACATGGTGTTATTTTTCTTCTTCCCCACACACAGGGCAAGCCGACGACGTGAGAATCGGCTGACGTTTGATCGTTGTTCCTGTCGTATGTAAACACGCCCCAGATCAACATGTGAGCGTCGTCTACCGGAGAGTGTGAACGTACAGTAGACCAGAGGCTGCCTCGGGTGAAAGAGAATTAATCTTTTATAGCCTGCGGAGTGGAAACCAGTCCAGCTTGTATGTGGAAGACGGAAGCAAAAAGGAAAGCTTGGTTGGTTTAGGGGAGTTTGGACATATCCTCCCCCAAATCCCCCCCCTCCTCCCATCTCACATACCCTCCCCCATCTCGCCTAGCCCTGCAAGTTTTTATCAATCTCATGGAATGAAGCTGGAGTTTAAATCTGTACAACCTTGTTGGATTGATTGCCGTAGCTTGATTTAAGTTCATCTCTGCCTCACTCTCTCTCTCTCCATCCAATGCCTCCCTAAAACGCTCCTCTATTTATGCATTCTCCGAGAAACCAGCCGTAACCATAGCAACCATTGAGGTAGAAGGGACGGTGGAGTTGCACAGCTGACGTATGCATCCTCGCTCTTCAACCGTTTTTTTTCCCTCCTCCTCCTTCTCCATCTCTGGGTATTCAGTCGGATGCTGCCCAGTGTAATGCAATTGGATGATCTTGAGCGTGAGATAGCAAGCGATTTGGGCGAGCAGTGCGAGGCTTGCATAGGATTCTCGGGTCAGGGTGCGTGCAGAGCGACAGAGAGCAAGAGTGAGAGTGAGCGAGCGAGCGACGAGGAGGCGGCGGCTCAGAACACTGATTTTCATTTGAGGGCATCAAGCCGAGCTGGGCAGGCAGACTGATGTGCATGGACGCAAAAAGACAACAGGGAATCCAATACTGGAACGTAACGACGACGAAAGCCTGCCCAGAGGATTTCTCTTACACCTTGTGTACATAGACAACAACATTTAATTTGAAACAGTGTGTGTGTTTTTGTTTTTACATTTGTCATCAAAGCAAGGAGAATACGTATATAACATTCCTGCTTCACGCGTTCGGGAATAAAGAAAAGATAAATTATTTTGAAACAAGAAGATTATTCTGTTGCCGTGATGTGACATATGAAATGATATCCGAAACCATGGTGCTAAGAACTAAAGGACAGAGTAATTAGTCGAGCAACGTGTATTCTTCCAAACGAAGCAATCAACAGGCAGGGAACAAGTAATTGACTATCCATACTCGGCGGTTGCAAACTAGGGAACTGTTGCAGCTGATTATCCACCTGTATACTATAGCAAGCCGCTTAATAGTCTCGGCTTAGGGAGAGCAGACCATCTTTTTTTCTGTTTTTATAGACTTGAGATAAGAAACTCAAGATGTCTTCTGTGAAAGTAGCCGTCCGGGTGCGACCCTTCAACAGTCGGGAAGTGGCACGGGATGCGTCCTGCATCATTGCTATGACGGGAACGACTACAAGTAAGTTTATATCCATTCTTTTTAATAATAATAATAATAATAATAATAATAATTTCCCACTAAAATTTGTTCTCGCTATTTTAAAAGAAGTCACCTTTTTTCTGACATTTCCCCCTTTTCCCCCCTTCTCATGGTTTTTCTTCTCGACCCGCTCACTTTCTCTCTTTCCCTCTTTCCCCTCTGTCTCACCCACTCCCCTCTCTCTCTATATATATTTCTCTTTCTCTGATAATTGCTTATCTGTCTCTGTCTCTTGCTGTTTCAGTCTGAATAGAGAGAAAGAGATGGAAAAAAAATGAATGAAAAGGAGAAGACAAATGACAAACTTAATGCCTTTTAATTCTTAGCAGAGAAGCCTGAAAGGGAAAGCTGATTGAAAATGAAAAGTGGAAAAAGAAGAAGAAAATAACTAGAAGAAGAAGAAGAGAGAGAGAGTGAGATAGAGAGAGACAGAGAGAGAGAAAGAGTGACAGACAGAGACAGACAGAGAGAAAGTTAGAGAGAGAGAGAGAGCAAGAGAAGAGTGTAATAGAGATATAAGATTGAATAGAGATTTAAGGATGATCAGCTCTCCATGTGCATGTAAATTTCATGTAATGATTAATTCCGTAAATTATCTGCATGCTCTACTAATCGCCTTCATATGAACCTGCAGTCATGCATTCATAATAGCATAATTATGTTTATTTCTAGCATTTGCATATAAAATCGGCCTTACAATTTTGGGCTTTGCACTTTTTACATTAATTAATAGCACAAGACAATCCACTCCTATTGCAATTTTTCATAACGATCTGCGTACTGCAATCTTAAACGCTATCAATTTTAATTGATTAATTAAGGTGACCAATTAGTAACAACCAAAGCATGATTCATCATTTGTCACTGATAGTTATAGTACTGCTACTACTGTGGTAAAGTATTGTAGGTGTACATGTACAGTGTTCCATATGGCTTAATGGACCATTTTTTCTGTCAAAATCAAACAATTCTTCCGGTCCCTTCTGACTGATTGCTCACATGCAAAACTGAAGACTCTCTTATTCATACATGTATTCTTCATTTGCGTGACTAATGGGCATTTGTAGAATTTTCTGACCCGGTAGTTTGTGCTAATGTCATTTGAGCCCTCGATTCAGCCATGAATTACCTTGTTTGCCTTTATGACTCAGCCCCGCTATGGCAGTTTTCTGGTGCGGTGGATAAAAGTAGTCGTATTCATATCATGATGTCAATTTAAGGAAAGTCTCCTTAAATGCATAGCAATCTTAATATCTTACCATCAATGATTTCAATGAAAAAAAATCAACCTTTGTTATTGTTTACATTGTAAAGCAAGTTTTGACTGTACATGTACAGTACATAAATGCTAAAAAATAATTAGCTAGGAATTTTGATAGCTAGATGTTCAGCGCATGATTGAAAATTTGGAAGATATCGAGTTTCAATTTCAATCAGAAATAAATCAAACATTCTGTGGAAAATTTCACTGAATACTGTCAGAGGTCAAACTTGTAGGCTGTATATTTTTGTCAAATGCAGGTCTACAGACACTGTCATACTGGAAACAATTTTTTTTTCTTCAATGGCCTTCTGTCGACTTGTGTTGGTTATTTTTCATTTTGAGTTCTTCATTAACTGAAAAAGTTCTACTTTGCTTTTATTGGTTGAGTCGTGCTCTATCAAGTACTGTGCACTTGTCTGTTTGGGGCCAAAAGGGCATTAGCTCATAATCTCATAGTTAATGTCTCTGTACAGACAGTCGACAGTTTGGCATGCAGGCGTTTGATACAGCACAAAAATGAAAATGGATGGTAATTACCTAATTTGGGGTACTTTTGTATCAAATATGCAAATAATTTTGAAGTTTAAAGTGTGCATCTGCGTTTATCAGAGTGGCGCAACGCTTTTATGGGCCCCATTGTCGGCCGAACGACAAATTTTTCATCTGCTGCATACATGTACATATGTACGTAGCCTTCATGTATAAGTAGCCTCCCTAATGTACATGGGTGTAATGCATGATCTTTCAATATGGAACTCTAGTAGCATGGGTCGAAAACTGAAGAAAGAAACCTGGTGTTTAACAATAGAAAGAATGCAGAGTTTTGCAGACCGTTTCTTTCAGGTCCTGTTTTCATAGGGATTTAGAATTGTTGAAAGGAATTTTAAGGCAGATTTTCTCAGGGAAACACCACTATTTAAACCTGAACCAACATCTTAAACCATACATGCAAGCCCTTCTACTGTATGAATATGATATTGATAAGAATAAACCGAAGTAAAAAATAGCATCGCTGTTGTCTGTCTGTCGACCCCTCCCCTCCACCTGAATTATTAGCTTATCACAAGTCCTACATCATTGCCATAGTTCTTGTTCCGTGACAATCTTTCTCTTCGATCATACCCTTAATTTCTTCTGTTATTTCTCAATTTATCTCCTCTTTTTATTCAAATATTTTTCACATGTACATCTGTATGTCCCTCGGTCATTAGATAGTCAATGTGATTTGTTTTTTTCTTCTTAAAACTCCCCCCCCCCCTAACTTCTATTTTGCACATGATGTACATGTATATTACATCCTCATTCTATTCTCGATTATGTATTTCTTGGATTTTCTCCTCTTTCTTATTCTTCTCTTTTGGTCAACTCTTTTTCATCCTTCCTTCTTTCCCCTCTCTCTTCCTCCTTTCTCTCTTCCTCCTCTCATGTCCTTTTTCTTTTACTTTTCTACCTTCCACCTTTACACTGTCTTTTCTGCCCCATCTCTCTCCTTTTAGTTTGTACTTCCTTTCTATTTCAATTTCCTTTTTGCTTTTTGCTTGTTTCTCATTCCCCTTCTTTTTTTCTTTTCCCTCCCTCTTTTTAAGTCTCTTTACCTTTAAAGTTATCTCTCTTCTTTCCTCCTCTTTTTCTCTATCACTTTCCCTTCTTTCTATTTCGTTCCTTCTCGTTTCAATCTCTCTTTCTCATTTTATTCTTTTCTCTCTGATCTTGCCCTCTCTATCCTTTCCTCGCACTCTCCTTTCCCCTGCTCATGCTTTTCATTCCTCACTCTCTTTTCCTCTTCCTTTTCTTTCTGATTCCCTCTTCTCCTATTGCTCCCTCATTTTACTTTCTTACCATATTTTCCCAAAATTGCATTCATTCACTAATTTTCACTTCCTAATGAATATCTTTTTCTTGTATCCTCTTTCTAATCTTTCAGTCTGCCATTTCTCTTCTATCCCTCTATCATCTATCCATCCTTCCATCCATCCATCTATCCACCCCACCATCTATCCATCCCATCAACAACCCATCCCTCCATCAATCCCCAATCCCCCATACCTACATCCATCCATCCCTCTATCCATTAATTACTCCCCCGTCCATCCATTAATTCCTCCCTCCATCCATTAATTCCTCCCTCCATTCATTAATTCCTCCATCCATTAATTCCTCCATCCATCCATCCCTCCCTCCCTCCATCCATCCATCCCTCCATCCATCAATCCCTCCATCAATCCCTCCATCCATCCATCCATTCATCCCTCCCTCCACCCATCCATCCATCCATCCATCCATCCCTCCATCCATCAATCCCTCCATCCATCCATCCATCCATCCATCCCTCCATCCCTCCATCCATCCCTCCCTCCATCCCTCCCTCCATCCCTCCACCCCCTCCCTTCATCCCTCCATCCACCCCTCCCTCCCTCCATCCATCCCATCATCCTTCCATCCCTCTACCCATCCCTCTACCCGTCCCTCTACCCATCCCTCCACCCATCCCTCCATCCATCCCTCCATCCATCCCTCCATCCCTCCATGCTGCCATTCCTTCATCTTATTCTACATCTTTCTCCACTGGAGGGTTTCACTGCCTCCCTATGCTCTATTAGTCTGCCAGCACAGACTCTAATCTGACACGTAAAACACAATTCCATAAAGCCTTGAGCAGAGCCTAGCCCTGTCAGTTTCCGGCTGAATAAGCTAAAGTACAGAGCCTACGAAGTGCACTAGACCATGCAGTCCGCCTACTAGTCTCCTAGTTCAGACACTCTCTTACGCACTACGTCTGACATAGGTCTGTGCCTTGAGACTAGTGCTGAGATGCACCTCCTACATGTAGAGCATCAATAATGCATACCCCCTCTCTCTGACTCACTGCTCGTTACGTTTCATTATGAATTGCTCTAGCACCGTTACCAAGTATCAGCAGCCACCATTCTGCATTTTAAATGATTCTGCCTCTTCCCATTACCATTTTTCTCCACACGGATCCTAGTAAGACCATCATCATTATCCCTGGGCTTAATATTAGTCATTTATCAATGTTTGCACAAATGAAGTTATCATAAGGATGATATGACTTAATTTGAAGTTACGGATGAAGCCCTTTCCAGACATACATGTACATGTACCTGTAAGGCAAAATGGTACCGGTATTAGAAGTACTGTTTTATGTTATACATGTATGTCGCCAAACAATATTTAATAATATGATTGGCTTTGGTCGGGCAATTGATTTGGTGAAAAATGTGTTTTCATTCTGAAATAAGAAATGCTAGTGGATAGAAATTGTGGAGTCTTGTAAATTAGTGCTCTTGCCTGGGACATTGCCACTGCTGGCGCTCCATCATCATTACCCAGAATTCTTAGCTTGGCTGCTATTGGGCCCAAACATTTTAAGGAATTAATTTCAGCCAGGTATCCATTTACCTCACCTGGGTGGAGTTTGCCAAATGCATACCGGTACGTAGATTAATGTCTTGCCAAATGCCATTAGTGCTGTGACAGGGATTTGAACTCATTGCCTAATATGGAATACAACACCTCTACACTTATATCACATTCAATCTCTAAAATGCTCTCCATGTTTTTTCACTTTATTGTAAACATACATGTATATACTTCCTTCAATTGATATTCCACCCAAATTCAAACCATGGACTCGTATTAATTACATACATACATGTACTGTACATGTACATACTGTTCATGTAAATAGATAGACCTGTACTATTTTCAGATTGAGTGGTCATATGTATCTTTACTTATATTATTTACATGAAGTTTATTTCAAAAACAATATCCAGTCCTACATGTACAGGATGACTGATGTACTGTACAAGTGGAGATCTTTGTGCTAGTGCGGAGGCCAATCTCTACCTCGCTACATTCATGTCCAATACATGTGTATCGCTGTGATCACATGACCTTTGCAAAATTGGAGAGGGTTTTGTATTGCGACCTCAAATTGAAATGGCAATATGTTTGAATTAGATTCTCTCAGACGTCGCAGTGTAGATGTGTAGGTGGTGTGATCAATGACGATCGCGACTGTCTTCAGCCATTTTACACAGCTGAGCTAGGCTACATTAATTGCCTTCTTCGGGTGTGAAATTGGAATGTAATTAGCATCATGATCTAGTCGACAGTGTCTCCATTCAAAAGGTGACCTTAAACACTGTCTCCAACACACCGTCTTCTACACACCTTACATCATTGCTATATTTAAATGTACAATGTATGTAGATCAGGGGGTGTTTCAAGAAGATCCTAAGTTGAACTTAACTCTAAGTTGGACTATAAAATTATGGAAAGCCATATGTAGCCTTAAAATAAAATATATTTAAAAGTGAAAATTCAAGTATTTTAGATTTTTTTTTGTTTTGTTGTTGAAATAAATCTTTATTCAGATAAAATCATGGATAACATCATACATAAATATTCATAACAAAGCACTTAATCACATGTTTAAATGAGATCAAATCAAAGTATATATCTCTATTTATTTGATAGCAGATTGTAAAATCAGTAATTGTCTTCCTCCACTTAGTAATATTCAACACTAAACTAAACAAACCACCCACCCACAAATACAAACCAACCAACCAACCAACCAAACAAACTTCCATTTGCCAGCAGAATATCAATCAATTCCTGATTAGTTATGTAGATCCAGTATGTAAATACTATGGCAATGAATACTTGATAAGCAAATAATTTACATACATTTCTGCTCATTGTCAACCCAGCTGTTTGACTGTATTGTATTGTCTACTGATACATGATTATGCAGAGCACACAATTGGACTGTATGCAAATTATGTAATCTTCTGTCTTTTTAACAATGTAAATAAAGTTGGCTGCAGGCAGTTATCCGGACCCATATTCTACATTTTATCTGAATCAATTAGTTTGCAGTTAAAATGTCAATTGTATTGTGGCAGATTGATTTTCTTTGTAAGTACTCCGTTGCTTTGTCTGGACAGACTTAAGGGTACTTGTTAGAACGTGCACCCAGGCATGGTGAGAATAACATGCTTGGAATAAAACGAAAAGGGAACAAAGAAACTAGGGTATGAAAAAGCTAGACAGCTGTGAAGATAAAGATAATGAATTAGTCAATAGTGCCTTAAACATGTAATTAGGATATTTTTGATTTTTTTTAAATTTAAATAGTGCTTTTGAATATCAAGAGTTCAAAATAATGTATACACGTGGTTAAAGGTTTCATAATATTCAGGTTACATGATAAACATGTACGACCACCTGTCATTTTCCCATTTCATTATAGTGTCAATAGTTCAGATACAATCATTATCTTCCTATTTCATATTTACACTTGCATACTTATCTCCTCATCTCCTCTTCTTCTGTAAAAAGCCAAATATTGACCCCTTTTATTTAATTTGATTTGATTATGTTTTCATAATGTTATCTACATGCAGTATGCATAAATTGCTTTTTAAGATAGAATGACTTTTTAAGATAGAATGACATATGCCTAGGGTATAATGTAAGAAAAAATATGCCAAATTTAGTGCACTTGCTCCAGAGGGCAAGTAGATTCCTTTGGCCATCTTTTTAGAGGAGTTGTTCAAAGACTGAATAATTTATTTTTCAGTCCAATGCGGCAAGTGCAGAACTACATGTAGGACCTACATCTACAGGTTCTAAGACCATGCACTGTTCTTTGAAACTATTGTGCTTCTTGTTATGCTTTTATGCAATTTAATTTACTAAACTTCAGCAAGCAACCAGGCGACACAATGGCTTGTAATGCAGGATTAATGTGTCACCACAGGATGCTCATGAGTGCTCCAAATTGATTTTGAACCCAGGACCTGAAGTTCCAAACAAACTTCCAAAAACCCCTGAGCCACTGTCAGTCAGACCGCAGCGCGCGCGTTAATGAGGCTGAAAGCTGATTTTTATTCAGCGATATCTGGCGATCACATAACATTTACGTCTGCTGAATTTCCATGCGCTTTTCAGTGAGATTTGTAGGGGTGTACATGTAGCTGCGTTTTTGGTCGTTAACTTCATTCAACATGGCAGCATGCAACGGAAAGTCACTCTCGAGATTTTCAGCATCAGTTTGATATGTAATTTGCCATATTTCGCAATTTGTAAACAATAATTTTTCACAACTTTTATTGACGTTATTTTTGTAACATTTCAACTGCTGTTTTGACCCGGGAATTTCACTTTTGGTTCCTGACTTTGGGACAAAATAAATTTGTCCACTTTGAGATTCGTTCGAAAGATGAAAAGTCACTGATCAACAATATGTCAAAACCTAATTGACGCAAAATCATGTTCTTTTTATAATCATAGTAATTAAGACCCTAAAAACCCGGAAATTACCAATTTGTTCTTTTTATGATAGCGCGAAATTGTGTGATTTCATACTCGTGCACGCTCGCCGTCTGAGCAATGGCAATGCATAACTGATTATTAAACTCCAGGGAGCTCCGCCGCGCCATCGACTAGCTGAAAAAAAATTAGAAAAATGATTAAAATAGAATTATAGTAGAAAAGAATCTTCTACATGGCAGGTGAAGTATTTGATCTCGGGTCCTTAGATTGTTGTCAAGACGGCTTGCGCGCACGTGCATTACAGGCGCACGCCACAACGCATGGTTACCAAAATGAGGTATTCAGAATGTTAATAAACCAAAGCGAAACATATGTGACGTAGTTGACGTAGTTGACCAATCAGAACTGGGTCATTCCATCGGGTTGGGTCATAAATTGTGACATGAAGGTTCAAAATTCAGAGTTGGTGAATAATTTGTTTATTGTTATATCCTGTTTCTTACACCAATCCTACAATAGATTCCATTGCAATTGTATGTATTCCTTCACACACTTTCATCTAAAATGAAAAAACAGACACAACAAAAAACCAACGTTACAAGGACATCTTTTTTTACTTGCTCATTTATTTTCTGATCTGAAACTTTGTCACAGTCTGAACTCCACATTTTTTGTGTGTGGAAAACATTAAGATGATGGGAGCAATAGTTTAGAATACTTAAAACTTGAACACAGCAACATTATATCAGTTTTTAAACATGAAACAAATGAGGAACTAGCAATTTTCAGATGATGATTTTATTCTAAAGGGTAATCTTTTCTCTTGCATAGAAAATCTTGGCTACATTCCAAGAAATGTGCCAATTAATTGATGCATGAAACATATTTAATGAGATGATAACACAATTGAAAGGAAACCTGCAAGATTTATGGTCTATATTCACCTCAACACCTCCAGTTACCTATGTTACATGGACATCATGTCCGAGTAACATCCGTATGATATTAGAGTAACTATCCTCTTATACTCATTGAAAAATGACAGACTACATTAAATGTCATCTGAAATATATTTAATCCATTGATCAGTAAATAAAAAAAAACAGTATTCATACAAGAGGTATATTGATAGATATCAATGATCAACTTTATATCTTCTTCAAAATAGTGATTAGATTGGAAAGATCTTTGTTTTCCAGGAAGGTTTCGATGACTGGTCATTTTGCCTGCTCTCTTGATCTCTCTCTGCCAGAGCTGAATCCTCAAGGGAAGTAGAGGAGCCATGAATGAAATGGATGCAGCAATCTAATAAATATGCATGAAAAGAAATAAATAAAAACCAATGAGTAAAGAATATTAAGTGAGATAAAAATAAAACAAAACTGTAAATTGTTTCTGTGACTTTTCATTTCAAACGTGTGTTGCGTTTGCTAATTATAAATACTTCTATCTAGATCTGTAGTAAAATCAAATTGTAAGAATTAAGGATGGAACAACTAGACAGAGGATTGCAAGATGGATAGGGAGGTTCCTTACTTTTGGCTCGTTGCATGCCCAAATAGAAGTAGGTATTATTATTGGTTGTTCATTTTGATGAATTTTTTCTTCTTCTTTAAATATTTGTGCTAAATTATTATTTTTGTTAAAAAATTATATTTGTTATTTATCATTATTTGGAGGGGAGGGAAGGTGTTGAAGCCCCTTATCCCTCACTTCAACCTTTGGATGATGGGGAAGGGGGAGCCAGATCAATAATTATTTAATTTATTATATTTAAAAAAAAAAAAAAAAAAAAAAAAGGCTCATTACATTATGTATCCAATTTTAATTGAATTAGGGGGGGGGGGGGTGGCCTCCCCCTTAAGCCCATTCTCCTCTATCTCAACCCTAACCCCCAACCCCCTTTTTTGCCCCAAATTTGGGTATTTCGGGTGTCAGATTGAACTTCCTAACTTGAAGGAAACAATGTTCAATAACTTGTGTTTTTCCTTAGGCTTAGCCATCATTGTTCAATGACAATTAATGGCGTCATATAAATAATATTAATTAATTTAACACTTGTCAGAAAAATTCTGAGGTGTAGGAACATCATTAATATCATTATTTACGGGATTCTTATAACAAAATTCAATTTCTGTTTAAGAAACTAGCTTTTTAACGGTAAAAGTCCGGCATTGATTTTGCATGTTTTTTTACAACACATATATCAGTATGTGGGACAACACTAAAATATTCACTCACATGTGATGGTTTGAAAACCGGTTTAAGTTGAAAATAACACAATTTAAAACAGAATTACATTTTTAAAACATGGAATTTCATTGTCCATAATAATAATTCGGGCCATAAAAATAACTTAAAAAACATATTACGTACCAATTTGGGCGCTGACGGGCGAAAATGGCTGCCCCACGTTACATGGACATTTTCACGTTTGTGGTTGCACTGTAGGGGTAGGTCGTCGCAGTCCGGCAAAAAACATGTTCTGCGCATTCGTGAATAGCTAGCAGGTCATTTTAACACCGAAAACTGAAGCTAGCGGGCTGGTTTATATCTCAAACACCGTAATTTCACACCTACGTTACCAAATTACGAAGGACATCGCGCCCGATTTTCGCGGTAAATTAATTGTTTTCTTATATTTACCGACCGATTTAATCATCATTCTTTTTACATATGTTCATGAGGGGTTGTACCTTCCTAATAAGATGAAACTTTCTGAGAAAATATCCTGCTAAATTTGTGTAAAATGCTAGAATTACCGCCGTTACGAAAAAAGTGCCTAGGACATTGTTGGTAACGTAGGTATTGTGTTTTTTCAATATGGAATAACTTGCCGATTTTTTGCACATTTCACTTGAGCTTCTCACACATAGTAGGGGTATTAAAGGTGACATGTTTTAAGTAGGAAACATTGCATTATGATGAATTTTTTTCCAGAAATAAGTTCATGAAAATGACATGTTTTCATGTCACAACTTTCACCCTCAAAATCGCTGAGACATCGGTAGTAAAACTCTCACCAAAAAAAAAATATGATGAAGAAGTTTCTGTTTTCATGTTTATTTATTCTGTACTACATTACTCTTCAATATAACATACTTTTATTTTTCTAAAAATACATTTAAATTTGAGTAAATAGCTTCTAAACATTCAAACACGTGAAAATGCTGAAAAGACCCAACCCGATGGAATGACCCAACTCTCTATTATCACATCGGCAAAATTTACTACTTTTTTTAATTATTCATGAACATGAGCGTGATCTTTTTTGGTTCCTGACTTTGGGACAGCGTAAAATATAATAATTTTGATATCATTGTAAAGAAAAATATTTATGCTTTATGCTGATTATAACATCTTCTTGACGCAAGAATGATTTCTATGTGAAAATCAGCCCTACTCTTTAGATAGATTTATCGTCGAAAAACCCCATTTTCAAGGCGAAATATCTGTTTCCAAAATATATCTAACATGATTGTCATATAAGTATATAGAGAGTGCAACTTCTTATCTTTAAAATAAGACCCATTTCATGAGAAATGAACCATTATAAAGGCAAAAATTGCCGATCGGCAAGACCGTCTGCACTACTCATTACGTATGCAAGACACGTAAATTCTTGCATACGTGCTGAATAAAATAGAGGGTTTTCGCACCGGCTGCGGTCTGACTGCTGTTCCTCACGTTATGATTTTGCACCTTGCAGTTTATTTAATTTGCCCAGCGTCAATCCGTGGATCATCACGCTTAACTCGACCGTGTAACAGGCTGTGATCTGGATACGATGACGATAGAAGCACTCAAAGTGTGGAAACGATTCATTATTATGATAAACCCTGGCTCCCTGTCCTACCGCCTCACAGTGCTATGATGACTGATAAGGGTCATAGCCTATTCAGACTAGCCAAAATTTATGCGTATCTTGTTTAAAGAAAGTCATATGCGGGTGAAGAAGATAGTCTTGAAGAGGTCAGTTGAGATGACAGCTGGCTGATCATTAGTGCATGCTCAAGACAAGCCCCACCAAGTTTAATATACGATACACGATTTCCGTTCAATACATTCAGATGAGACTAAGACCCTGATAATTTATTGAACTTCTTTTTTTCAAAACAATACTCAACTGGGATTTTAGCTATAAAATATTTCACAATGTTCAGAATAGCAAAAATAAAAATACTTAATTGTGTAGCTGTCTAGGGTTTTTGTATCACTATACATTGAATTTTGGTGGTGTGAATGGGGGTTTAGACATCATCATTGCTTCCATCAAGGCCCTCGTTGGTCTGCGGACACTCAACATGGCCCATCAGTATGCCTTGGTTCTGATTAGATAGAGACTGACAAGTGTTATTGGAGCTTTATCCTGTGGTACACTGTATGATCCGCTAGTAGTCTAAGTCACAGACTTAATTAGGTTTAGTAGATCAAGTGTTATTGGAGCTACATGTATATCCCATGGTATATGATCCACTAGTAGTCTTAAGTCAAAGGCGTAATTAGGTTTCTCAGATCAAGTGCACCGATAGCTTTTTTCATGAATATCTTTTGTAAGAGGATTAAGCAAATCAATGCATGTTTCATGCATGTAATTTCCCCTTTTCCAGGCATGATGATTAGGCTTAGGAAAATTGAGATTAAATCTAATCTTGAGCTCTGGTTGGGGAATCATATTTTGAGAGGAAATTGCTCTGATCTATTCTGGATTGTATATCAAACAAAAATTTAAAAATTGAATAATGATTTGTACAAAATTATCTCATTCTAATATTTGTATCTAATGCTTTGTAACGTACAGTACCAATCCCTGAAACACATACTTTTGAAGTTGAACAATACAAGTGCATGGATTTAAGAAACATATGTTTGATAAATCGCTATCCAGTATCCTCCCTGCTAAGATTTTTTCAAAGCCATGGATTTGCTCGTCCGATCAGAGCGAGATATCAAATTGTTCACAAAATTGATTTGCCCTTAAAGAATCTAAAAGAAAAAGAAAGTCATAAAGGATTGACTTGGTGAAAGAAGCCCTAATAGTGATCAGTCTATAGATGGAATATGCCCAGCAGGGGGCTGTCTGTAGCAGGGCAAACAGAGTCTATTTTAGGGGGGGGGGGACTAATTCCTGCGATGGAATTTATTTTGATCGCGCAATTCTTGCACAATACAATAAAAATGCAATTTTCTGATGCGTATTATAACAGAGATAATAGAGCCGGCGCTAGCTGTGCACTCCTCTCCATGCATTCAGATCTCATGCACTGCGACTTGCCCGTTGCCATGACAACCAGAGCCCTGTCTTCAACGTCAGAACTCTCCAGGATGAGTCTTTATTGGCGTGCAAACCCTGAAAGCTTGCCTGGTGGTAGGGCCCCTCTCCTGAGTCTTATTCCCCCCAGAGCTTGCTATCGTTCCTTTTCTCTGTTTCTCATCCTTGTTCTCGCTTCTTTTCTTGCGTCGTTTTTTGAATAAATTTCGTTCCTCCATTCTTTCCGTTCTGCTGAACCCTCTTACCATTTCCCTAGTAGTCATGATCTGTTTCACTAGATCTTGTCAAGTTAGATATATTGCCTTGCTTTTACCTTCATTCCCAAATGGTTTTATTTATATTTTTTCTCTCTCCTGCAGTGTCTTGTTGACAAAGTTCCATATTATGACATCAACCTACATGTACATGTATATTTTGTATTGGTATTTTCAATTTTATCTGGAGTCAGATATTTTAATGCTATTCTGATTTTGATAATCTGCTATAAGAAATACCTGGGATTTGTATGTGAGATATTAAAGTATTGTTTCTCTTGTCAATCACCATTTTTGGGTTGTTGTTGTTTTGTTGTTTTTTTTGGGAGGGGGGAGGGGGGGGGGGGGGTCTAGAGTCAACACTTGTAATGTCTTGTTTTGCTATTGTTTTGCACATTTCCTCATTTGAAAAAACTTAATTACATTGTGAAGCTCTCTGTATGGATGTACTTTTGAAACAAGCCCCTCCATCCATATTCATCACCTCTCATTTCCACTTTGAGTTATCCTCTTCTTCCTTAATACCCTCTTCTCTTTATTCATTCATCTCCCTTCTCCTTTCTCCTCATTGCCTTGCTTGAAGTGCCATTCTTCTACACTTAATCTCTCTCTCTCTCTTTCTATTTTCTATCTCCTTTTCTCTTTTCTTCTTCTCTTTTCTTCTATCCATCTTAATCTCTCATCTCTTTTTCTGTTTTTACCATTTTCCTTGGTCTCTTTTCTCTTTCTCTGTCACATTTTCATCTGATCCTCGTACCCCCCTTGCTTTCTATTCCTTTCTCTATCTTTCTCTTTCTCTCTTTCTCTCCCTCTTTCTCTCCCTCTTTTTCTCCCTCTTTCTCTCCCTCTTTCTCTCCCTCTTTCTCTCTCTCTTTTTTACTCTCTCCTCATTCTCCTCTCACTCTTTCCTCATTCTCTTCTCACTCTCTCCTTTCACTCTCTCTTCTATTCTCCCTCTTTCCCTTCTTCCATCTCTCTTTATCATTTTTTCTTTTACATTCTTTCTATCTCTCTCTTTCCTCTTTTATATCACATACCTTTCATCTCTTTTCTGCTCTCTCTCCATTCACTTCTCTCTTTCCATATATCCTTTCCCCTCTCCCAATCTCTTCTTTCATCTCTCCAACTCTCTCATACCTCTCTCCTTTCTAGCAATGTTGGATGGGGAGAAACTCAGAAAAAGACACTTATATTTGGCAGCCAACATAGTAGAGATCTGCTTTTAGCTTGATGGGCATGTTTGAGTCCTTGTGCTGGTACATCCTTGCTCTGACGTTACCCATGACGTAGTGTCTCCCCCTCTTCTCTCATCCTCACATTCTCTCTCTCATCCATACTTTTTCCTCCTCTTCAAACTATGTAGGCTGTAAGTCCATTTGGAATTCAAGATGCTTGCCTCCGATTGATAGCTGAGCTTGGTTATTTATCAACATATGGAAGGCCTATTTATACACAAATCAAGATTTGTGCTTTTCACTACTTATCTGAGATTGTAAAGTTGATAAGATTATCATACTCTTATTAACCGATTCAACTTTTTCAGTTGTTTGGTATCTTTTGCTTATAAATCTATTTAATTAAAAACAAAAACAAATTTTATTGTACAAAGGATATACTGTCACTAATGAATACACTAAATTTTACAATCTTGTAGCAGATGAAACAACCATTTGTAAAATTATATTGAGTAATAATCATGCATGCATCATATCGTTTAGAATTTATTTCTTCTTTATTCTTAAAAATGCACTAAATTCCTTTGTAGGTATTATTAAATCAGATTCCCTGTTGTCACCTGATCTAGAGGATAAAAGCATATACAGATTTATTAGAGTTGCATATTCAAAACAACATTATATTACATCAATTTAATTTGTCTCATACGATTATTTGTACAAGCATTGTTTGCTGATAACTAATTCAATTCAATTCAATTTGTCATTTATAGCCTTACATGTGCACTGTATTCAAGGCAAGTTGCATAAATTATCTGAGGGAGATGTAAACGTACTGCTTACAAAATACTGAATTATTTGCATAAGCTTCATAAAAGTAGATGAATATTGGCTTCATATAGAGAAATACACTATATTATTTTGAAGGTAAGCTACATGCATCAGCATAAGATATTAAAATAGTGATTACAAATGTGTGCACTCTGAGCATCACTTTGACTTTGTTGCCGTTTGTAGTATGAAGATGGAAATTTCATCCTCCGCTTAGAGCTAGAATGGCTTTATCTCATGACAGAGTTTAATAATGTACTTCTACATCTCAGCAGCCCATTGTGAAATGAAACGGATGCTCGTGTAAATGAGCTTTCATCGCATTGGCAATGTGATAATGTTTTCCATTTACTCAAGGAGTTTGTTTGTGGATATTGAGTGACGTGCAGCCTCATATAATAATTGCAATCGCGGCTGAATGACATACCCTATCCATACTCCCTTCAGGGCCAGAGCATGATGCCCTTGTATTGAATTGATCAGATAGTTCTGTCTTCATCAGCTCGAGATTGCCAAATATCCTGCTATTTCAACTATCTCGGTCGCAAATTGTCCAGTTAATTTGCGCTTCATCAGCCCGAAGTTGCAGTTAGCGGGATATTTGGTCAAGATAATCATCCCAAGATATCTTGGGCTAGTTTGCAAAATATCCTGCTGTTTGGCAAATATCCCGCTAGTTGTCCGGTGGGTCTTCCCCAGCTATTAGGCAATCTCGAGCTGATGAAGACAGGCCTGCTGTATTAAAATGAAAATGCTACGGCCTTGTTCATATGAGAGATGTACAGCAGCCAACTAAAAACAAGTGTCGAGGAAAAACAAATCCAGTTGTTTAGTATACCACGTTTGCAAATCCTGTCAATTAATAAACTCAAGTGATTTAGAAGTCATGTTCAGATTATGTATCATGTCATCATCATGTTCACACATCAATACATAATGCACCAGAATAATGAAGTACATGTACTGTAGGTTTATAATTTTTAAGTCATCGCAATCACGTTCGATTTAAATGAAAGGTGAGTGGAGGTGAATGTGTGAAAGAGTAGCCACGTTCAACATAAGGATGCTACACATGTACTATACAGTGTACCCTGTATTATTTTCTGCGTTATATGATGGAAGGTACACCGTGCTCACTTACTTTATTTTGCTGCAGTGTTTTTAAAAGACGGTTTACTAAGTGTGAACAAGGCTGTATACAATGTGAACCAAACAACAGTCATCAGATTATTCATATCTGGTGGAAAATTTCATTTCATTTTGTACGTTCAGGCGTTTGATGAGGGATGAATGAAGGAGTTATGGTCTCTAGTGATAAAATAATAATCCTTATTTTTGCAAATTTTAATGATGTGATGACTCAAGACTTTATTGTGTGTACAGACCAAAGCTTTGGCATGATACAATAGAATGATAACATGATGAGCTTTAAAGGTAAAGACCAGTTTTGGAAACGCCCCAATTTCAAAAAAAGGAAATGGGAGCACTTATTACCAATCATGTGAAAGAGTATGTTTTGACTAATACATGATGATAAAAATTTTGCCGGGAAACCGCCTACTAATTGATATATTTGGTAAATTAGTTTATCTATTGGTGTGCGAGGGATAAACGCACGTGCCACGCATGTGTGCGTATAGTCCCATCCATATACATCTTTCTGTGTACAGTGCTTGTAACTTTACGAAGACTGGGCCAAATTTCTTATCATTTTGATGATTCCAGAACCTTGCAGTACACACCAATACTTATATGCTAGATGATCAACCTTTTCTGATCGATTCCACAATGTTTCTTTCACAATGCAATCGCATGACCATATTAAACTGGTCTTTATCTTTAACAGCACACCAGAGCCCCGTGCCACGAAGCATAACAATTGATCGTACAATTGATTGTATTGATCGCTAAATGCAATCAATCGCAAAAATTGATCGTAAGGTCAATTGCTAAGCTTTGTATTTATTCAAGGTTATCAGCAGTTTGTAATTATTGCTATTATTTGTGCACACATCTTTGTTAGGGGGTGGTATTGCCCTTTAAATTGTTTTTACACAGCCCATCTTTGTAACAATTCACGATATGTAATTAAAGGATTAAGTACCTAGGGTTACAATTTTGAAAGCACATTCAAGTGGTAGCAAAATCTTGAATTCAGAAATTTTCGCCAAAATTGCTCGAAGCGTCATCTCTCATAACCTGTGACGATATAGTGGCAACATTTTAAGGGTTGAGCTAAGGGTATACATGTATCTGTTCTTCAGAGCGAGAAGGGAATTAACGGATAAACATTTACTTATGAGTCAATGGCCATCTGGCTCTAAACAGACAGTTTGTTAATTTTAGTTGTGTAGAAGATGATCTCATTTATCTCCTAAAGCTACGTGCGTGAAGCACAGCACACGTCAGGCTCTGGTCCCGAGGGAAAATAGGACATTGATTTAATGTAGTAGGAAGGATCAATAGGTAGGCACTTCATTAAAAAGCGGAGGAGACTCTAAAAACAATGAGTCACAACCAATCATCTCTCGTGGGAAAAGATGAATCTCGTAAATCAAACCGTTTTCCGGTGTTTATGATCGGGCCAGTGGAATCAGGTGTTCGTAAACATGCAAATCTTGATTAAAAATTCTCTGAAGGTTAAAAAAAAAATGATGATGTGTACACTATAAACATTTGACGGTCTAATGTGAATGATTGTCTTTCCACCTTGGCGCCTTGAAACCTTTATAATTCTTTATTTTTGTTTAATGACACACAATTCCTCAGTATTTCTTTTGATTTTCTCATTCTTTGGAGGATTCAGTAGATTGGTTTTCTGATTTGGATCTATAAACATACAAAGACTTTATTGCTAGATGTTGTAATGATAATAATAATAATATTTAATTTTTATTATATAACGCTTATACAAATGTCTCTAAGCGCTTTACAAATATACTTTTACCCCGTCATTGGATTCAGTGCTTGCCCGCACACACTGTATGCCACGTCTTTACTGCTTGTGTTGTACATGTACACAAGTCACAAAGAATGATGATAACATTTCTATCTGCATTTTCTCTTTGTTTTTCTCCTGCAGCAATCACAAACCCCAAAACCCAAGGCAAAGAACAACCAAAGAGCTTCAATTTTGACCACTCCTATTGGTCAACGACAACGGTAAGTTTCCAGTGTAATTAATTCTAATTGCATTTCGATTGGATACCTTGTTTCATTCAGGTTTAACTATATTAAGTTCATGCCAGTGACATAGAATAACGTGAACTCTGATTCTAAATGCAACTACTAAGGCAGAGAATGAAAAAAGAAAGATGACAGAGAGAAGTAGAAAATATTTATTTTTCTGAAAAATGAGGAGAGCGTGGAAAATAGTTTGAAAAAAGATGGAAAGGAGGGAAATTGGATAGAGATTGGTAAGTAAACAAGATTACCTATTTCACAATAGAGCAACACAATATTATTGTTATGTGGGTGGTAATATTTTTATCTGAACGAGTTACATGTAGGAAGCCTTGATGACTATTATTTATATTTGAAGGATAACTAATTGGAGAGAAGAATAGAAGAAGAACATACATGTAATACTAAAAAATAAAATGGAAAACATGGACAAATGATGAGAAAAGTATGTTATTGAGGCTGGGAGAACTTTGTGAATAGACAGAGAGAGAGAGAGAGAGTGAAGAGTGATTAAAGACTAAAGAGAGAGAAAACAGAAGAGGAAACAAGACAGGGATTATGATACTATAGTAGTTCAAAAGATTTTCTTTTGGAATTATTTGGAGGATCAGTGCCTGATTTTACATTAAAAAATAAGTGTACTACACTGTATGTAGGGCAGAGAAGCAATCACAATCTATAGGAAAGGTGCAAGGTTCCCTTTAAACACCAACTGTCTACAAAGGAAAAAAAAAACAAAACATCCTCCACGTTCTACTTCGTGTCCAGAAAAATTTAATTAGAATCCTTGGTCCAAGCCAACTGCTCTCTCCGAGATGAAACATGGAGGTGGCAGGTTCTGATGCTAAGCGTGACTTCTGACCCAGTATGTGGCAAAGTAATTAATTCCATAAATTTTTCCCCTATTTTTTTCTTCGTTAAGGACTTGGGAAGAAGAGGTTTTAAGGTAGAGTCCAGTACCGGTCATGCGGTTGCATTGTGGAATTAACCATTAAGAAGTGTTGGGAAAGGTCGATAATGTAGCAAACTATATAGCGAATATGAACACTTTTGCATTGTTAGATTTGGGATTATCAAACTGATTACCAATTATTTGACTCAATCTTGCAGGGAAAAAAACCTTTGCATATGGGTATGGATATATTATACTACACAAACTTTGTGTTTTCAAAATTCAATCCTAAGTTTCATCTAAGCAGCAGCAATAAATATATGGTGGTATGTCAAAAGCAGTTCTTTTCACATGACATTGCTATCATAATATTACACAGGTAATAATAATAATATTATGCATTTATATAGCGCTTTTAAGACAGCCAAGCAACATTTTACAGAAGCTCACAATGTTTAGCAAGCTACATTAACATTCGCATCCTACTGGGTAGCCATGTAACACCTAGGTGGAGAGAGGCAAATGTAGGTTAACGTCTTGCCAGAGGACATTAGTGCCATGCTGGGATTTAAACCCATACCTTGTGATTTACAGTCCAGTGACTTATCCACTAGACCACAACACCTCTATGAGTTATAAAAGAACACTCACAACTTATTTTTCAACTCGCATCAGAACTTGACTGTCTCTTTAAGGGGCAGGTTGTCAAGTCATCTCATTAAAGCTAAGTGCACGGCTGGCTTCTTCACACAATTCTGTTACGATGGGGGTATAGTGACCTGATTTTAGCAACAGTAAGCTGTAAATATGTAATTGCTTGAATTTTGGGCTGTAGAATTTCATTTACCATAATGATCAGTCAGTGGCCAACCAGAATTCAGTTCTTTTACATTAAAGGTACTACAGTATGTCCCATTTGCAGGCCAAACAAATGAAAAGGTTAAATTTCAACGACATTTGAAAGACAATACTGATTAAGAACTTCCCTAAAAAAAGGGGGCTTGTAAATGTCTTTAAATGGGAAAATAACGACTATTAGTTGTCGAATCGACTTAGGAGCTATAGAGCCAGTAACAAATAGTCTGATTTTTCAGACCATTGTACCGAATGGTCGTACGTTTTATGCTGCGCAAAGATTCAATCAGTTTAATCTTGGCCATTACAGGAAGTGGGTTTTTGATGTAGACAAATGCTCATGTACCCTTTACAGCTCATTTTATGTATGTTATTACCAAAGAAGATAAAAGCCAGTCAGTCACTCAACAGTGTCTGACAGTGAGGTCTATTAAGTAAACAAGTTTCCTTGCTTAATTTGAATATTAGGACACTGCAAACGTTTTAATTTCACAGATAGGACATACATGACATATTCATAATTCCTGCAAAGTTCTACAGAATTTGATGTTGGCTGCAAAAGGGACTTTCCCCCTGTCCACACACAACATTTTCCGTGATTAGTCATGATTAGCTATACCGTTTCGCGATAGTGATATCGTTTCGCGATAGTTTTACGACCAAAATTGTAGGTGTGGACGCTCACTAACGATACGTCGTATAACGAAACTAGTCTAACGAAACGCAGGTTTGGGCATCGTTTCGAACTGAAACTCGATAAAGAATCACGCCTAATCACGGACATTTTGTGTGTGGACGGAACTAGTCTAACTGGGCGGGGCTTAACGTGACCTCGAGCGAAAGGAGATAATGAGCTCTCATTTCTGCTTCCAGCTGACCGCTGCGCAGCCAGCTGATTATACATAAATATACTACATGCATTGTTCCAGTGGCACAGTCAATGCTAGTGGTGCTGCATATGTGTTTCTGTTTCGGTTTCGACTGCGCAGTATAGCAAACTGCGCACCTATACGACGTTTCGTTATAGAGTTTCGGGATAACTTTTTTGTGTGTGTGGACACCCTGGAATTTATACGATGATTCTTTAGTGACGACGTTTCTTGTGTGTGGACATCCTGGAATTTATACGATGATTCTTTATACGACGTATCGTTATAGAGTTTCAGGATAAATTGTTTTGTGTGTGGACACGCTGATAGTATCTTTAAGTGGATGAGGGGGGATCAGAGTTGTCCCTAAAATGGACATGGTGTGAAATCCTTTTCTGATGAAAGAAAATAACACAAAGTTATTAAATGACAGGGAGTATCCTAACAGTAATCTTGTTTCACTAGGCATGGAACTTTATAAGAATCTGAGTGAAATGTACATGTATTTAATGGAAAAAAATATTGTCCCATAGTTATTTATGCTCGGGGATCTTTCAGTATTTGTTAACTTTCTTACATTGTGCCTTGAGGAATTATCCATTTGACTGATTTTATTTACCAAAATTTACCTGTTTTAATGGAGGGGTCACTTTTGTCAAGGAAAAATATGGTTACTCTCTGTCTTCCAAATTAGGTTGAAATTATATTGTAAAAATTCTACCCAGTTACTGAATAGGAAACCTAAAAGGGCAACCCAACCTTTGTAATACGTTTATTTGTAACGTTGTGAATGTCTGAAACATGAAATCATTACATCTGTGTAAACAAAAATATTTAATTTTGTGTTTCTCCCACAACAATCCATACTTATCTAATCTTTCTTATCTAATCTTTATTAAACATGTACAAGCAGCGATAACAACAACAAAAAGGACAATCTTTGTTTTCAGGTGTTTTTTTATGGTCTATAAATCCCCATATATCCCCATGTATCCCCATGAGCTGCCAAACAAATACAATTATGATATTAAAGAGGAATAGTTAAACCATAAATTAGCGTAATCATAAGAATCAGAAAATTACTAATATTACTGATAACAAATAGTGTTTTCACATCTAATTTAGATTGTGTGGGTGAAGGTATTAGCCTGAGTATCATCTCAGTTCATGCTCTTTTATGGATGTTCATTCAGAACTAAATAGCATGTACACTGTACAGTATGTGTGTTCTAATTCTTTCTTTTTAATGAAAGAAGCCAGGAACTTTTATTCTTTGGATAATCTACATGTACAATTCCTAGGAAGTGAAAATAGAGTATCGATCCTGCTTTTAACATGCATGAAACATTACATGTACTCCAAAAGTTTACTTTTATGTCTGTAAATCATTAAAAAGTATGGCAGAAAGTCACATGCAAAGACACTGCTCTAAACATACATGAAACATTACATGTACTCCTTTATGCCTGTAAATGATTAAAAGTATGATGGAAAGTCACACGCCAAGACAATGCTTGAAACATACATGTACAATTGTACATAAAACGTTACATTTACTCTAAAAGTTTACTTTTATGCCTGTAAATGATTAAAAGTATGACATAAAGTCACATGCGAAGACACATGCACACACTTTTCAGAAAAAGGAGGAATCGCAAATGAATTACAGAGGAGCCTAGAGGAAAATCTGAGCCAATTTGGCAAATAACCCTCCAGACAGCTTCAAGATGCGGCATTTGAATGTCGGAACGCTATCGGAAACGTTTTTCAGAGTCTGATTCCACGGTTGCAGGGCAGGGCTGCCACTGCTAGTGTGCAAGAAACTGTAACATATGGTAGTTTTTTTTTTGGGGGGGGGAGATGACGAGCAACAGTTTGGACTTGAGATGGTGGAGGCTGAGCAATGCAGTGTGTGCATGTAGAGGAATGTCCTCTTGAGTTAGTAGCCTGCAGATCAATGGTTTGTCGTCATGAACAGGGCAGGAAGCAAGAGATGGGTGAAGAGAGAGAAAGAGAGAGAGAGGAAAGGAGAGGGGGGAGTGGGAGGTAGGGAAGTTTCGTGGGAGGAGAAGGATATGACGTGGGCACTGGACAGAGAGGAGATAGAGAAAGGGCACAGAAAGAGAGTAAGAGAGAGAGAGAGAGAGAGAGAGAGAGAGAGAGAGAGAGAGAGAGAGAGAGAGAGAGAAAGAAGAGTAAGAGGGAGATGGGGGAGCGGGAGAAAGAGGGAGAAGTAGGAGGAGAAATATTCAGGCAGAGAGGAGACAAGGAGAGAAAAAGGGAGGGAGAAATAGAGGGGGGAAGGGTGTGTGCAAGTGTAAATATTTGAGTAAGAAACACAGATATATGGCTGGATGCACAAAAATACAAATAGTTTGAGGTAGATAAAGAGAGAGGGAGAGAGGGAGAGAGAGAGAGGGGGGGGGGGGGAGAGAAAGAGGGAGAGAGGCCAGAGAGAGGGGGAGTAAAGGGAGAGAATGATAGGGTGACGCAATTGTGAAAGACGAGTTGAGGCATTGATGTCATTAGAGGAGGGAGAAAGAGAGAGAGAGAACAAATTGTGTATAGGAATCATCAGCTGTACAAATCTGGCAACACTTTAGGAAATATTGAAATGAAATGGAGAGATAGAGAGAGAGAGAAAGAGAGAAAAAGAGAGAAATATCCATAAGGACAGGAAAATAGAAAGGGAAAGTTGGGGGGGGGGGGGAAGGCGTATAAATCATTGACGTCATCTCTGTCTGAGGACCGTGCCACTTAAAGCTTACAGTGTCACTGCGGCGCGCATTAATTTGAATACGAACTGGAAGAAATCCTGTAATACAGTTGTGCAGGGTATATTTGGATTATACATGTACTTGTAGTCTTCCAGCTCTGACCTCTCGAAGTACTTGCCAACATATTTTACAGAAATGATCACTTTTAAAATCTCCTTCAAGAATACAAGGGATATGCATGCATTGGATTAAAATCATTTCATGGAAAGGATAGTAAATTTATCCTTGCCATGAATAAAAGACAATATAACCTCCAGAATAATGGATGTTTTCCATGAAAAGGGCGTCATCCAGTGTCTTTGTTTAAAGACATTGTGCGTGGGAGAATAAACAGAGACATGCACAATGACGGGGACACAGAGAAATGAATCAGATTTCGAAGCAAAATTCTCCCCTGGAGGCACGACAATTTTGGCCATTATTCCCTTTCGGATTAAGAAAATAAGATAAAATGAACATGAATGTTTATGACGTTGAAGGAAAACGTCATGATGTATTAAACCATGTTTTTACTGCATTAAGTAAATTTTGCCATCATTGCTTCATGCCCTTGTGTAAATGTATGTAAAATTGTTATAGTTGATTTTATCAAAAACTCTTTGAAATTCTTGGAAACCTAAATCATAATGTATTATAAAAATGATAATTAGGAATAAATCTACTTTGAAGAAGAAAAAAGATCAGATAGTATATTTTTTCTTATTTTCATTGTTACAAATGTATACATGCAAAGTTGTTTTGATCAAATACTTTTGAAAGCTCTTGTAAATATATTGGAAATCAAGTTACATCTATGACATACTTGTTGTTGGAATTATAGGATAATATTTCATAATAAAACCATTTTGAAAAAGATGAAATAGTATTCACAGTTTTCATACTTTTTCTGAAATATTAGAACTGAACACATTTTAGAAAAGCAAAGAAGAAAGATTATATCTTTTGAAAAAGTGAAAGTATATATTAAAAATAATAAATTGAGATGTATTCTGAAAGTTCAGAAATCCGAAACTCAAATTTACCATATTAGGGGATTCATGAAGCTGAAAATGAAGTGGGGTTCATAATTGCTCATTATGAATCCTCACAAATCAACATGTGACCACTAAATTGAATTTTATTTTGTCTAGTTTGCATAGTTAAATTGCAATGCAATTTTTTATCAAAGACAAAAGATGGAGCTTAAAAAAATTAATTACCAGGTAAATTTAATTTTTGTTTTCCTCTGTTGTGTTTGCATCGTTATGGTACAGTCAACTCCTTCCACATGCACAAAAAGAAAAAAAGAGGTACTGATGGAGCTTCAGATAACGTAGTTTTAAATTAATTTAAATTCTTTACTTTCCAATCTGCACTATTTAGCTAAAGTAATTATAATGCGATATAACTCTGTTCGTAATACAAAAGGTAAAATGGTACTGGCAGAGTTTTAGATGATATCGTACTTGATTAGTTTGACTGCTTTTCTCTTCGGTTTGCTCTATATACTCTCAGTAATTATCAGGCGATACAACTCTGTTTATGTTCAAAAGGTAAGAAGGATACTAATGAATACAGAGCTTCAGACAATGATGATAAAATGAGGCTTTTTTGAGACAATGCCGATAAAAATGAAGCTTTATCTTTCAATATTTCACTGCAAACTAGACACTAATGTACTGAAAAGGGAAAATTAATCACCTCGTACAAGAGCTAATGTATGAAATGCATACTGACGAATAAGCTTCAGGCAATTCCATAACCAGATGAATTACTTCTTTTTCTCTCTATTTTTCCATGCAAACGCATCGTGCGCTAATTCTGCCTTGACTCACGATATATACAGGGAAAGGTCAAATTCATCCTCTGATATCGCCAAGGACGCCCTATAAATGGCTGTTTGTTCTGTTGTGGTTAGAAAAGAGAGTGACTGTACACTTACAGTGGATATACGATGCGATGCAGGATTGCTAAATGAATGCGTGATAACGTGATCGTGACAGATAAGTGTGTAGAGGCTTCTGTGTTGAGATGAGCTCTGGGCCTTAGATGTACGTGAGATGTAGATTTAGTTTGTGTTTGCGCAAGGGTTTTTGTTTTTAGAGTGGCATCTTGCCTATTTTTAGCAGATTTACCTTGCTCTAGTATTCTACTATTTGGGGGGTATTTCATAAAGCTGTGCGTAAAGTTACAAATGACTTTACAAATGATTTGAATATGAAGAGCCAAATGGTATGCCCAAAATTTAACAAAGTGTGACTTTTTTTCCCATAATCTCAATTAAATTGTAGTCAAAAATACACTTTGCATTAAAATGTTTTTAAAAGGTTAATCTACATCTGCAAATGTCAACTTTAGCAATTAAAAGGATTTGAGAATCCCATTTTAATAGCTCTTCATATTTCAGTCATTCGTGAAGTCACGGGTAACTTTACGCACAGCTTTATGAAACACCCCCCCCCCCAGCTCTGCCTTCATGATACAGGTGTGATTCTACGTCATATCCTGCTGATGTGAGTGGTAGATTTGCTACGAGTTTGTGATAGGATTTGTTTTCAACTTTGAAATATTCAAGAGGTACCCAATATTATGACGTAATTTTTATTGAATCACATTCACATTCAATTGTTTTTAACATATGGATGCCAATTAGTTCTCCAAATTATATTGACACAAACCAATCAATACTATTTCATGAGTTCCATTTATTGTACATCTAATGAGTGACATCCACTGGCTCATGCTTTGAATTTTAATGGGACATACAAATACATTTCCAATAGATGTATTTAATAGCAACAGAGGCACTTTCAATTATACATGTAGAATCTAATTACTGGGTATTAGACAGCTTTGTCTTTGATGGAACACTGATGATCGATACTCAACATCTTTCGGTCATTGACATTTTGCAGTGTTCATTGTTTTAGTTTCCTTCAGTTATGGAATTCTCCTCTATATTCAGTATACATTAGTAATACACATAAGATATAAAGAGAGAGAAATAACAACACTTTGGTTGTTTCCTCTGCCTCTTGGCACAGTCATTCGTTTGCCACACATGCAATTTTGCACAAGATAAAGGGCACCATCAGAGGGAAGGGTTACTCTGTGCAACATAGTGGTTTTGCAAAATGACCAATTTCTGATCTTGATTAGGTCCACGAAAACCCAAAACATCAGTATTGATTAATTTTGTACTGGAAACAGTCAATTGATCTTGAAGCCTTTACTTTATCTATCCCATGATCAAAATAATGTGGCACAGTTATATTATTTGTGTGGCATATATAGAGATGATGAACCAACACATACTTTAACAAGTATCTGTCAAAAACCAGATCTTCATAAGATATGAAGCAATAAATGTAAGCCTATTCAAATGGACAAGACAAATATCTTTCACAACATGTGCTCCATCAAAAATGGCTACATGGTTGATTTCTTAAGTTTAACTCTTTGTTTGCTTTGTTCGCCGATTTGCACGGACGTAGGCGTGCCAACTTCGCATTTTTGCACAGATGTATACGAGTCAATTAGACATTCATAATACCGCTCGCAGTGTGTAGCCACGCGTTGCGTTTACTATTGTTTACATTGTATACATCGCACACTTTCCGGTAAACTGTTTTTCTTCATAGTGTTACATTCGAAATTACTGTGTATTTAGCGGTTTTCTTTGGATTTTTTTTACTGATGTTACGATGGCACCTGCTGGAAAACGTCAACGTGTGTTTAGTGTAGAGGAGGCTCGAGATCTTGTTACTATGGAAGCATGGAGCATGGACTCTGATTCCGACGAATCGAGCAGTGACGAAGACTCTAGTGATAAAAGTGTTCCCTGAGAGTAGACTGATAGAATAAGAATGAATAAAAATTAATGAAAGAGCTAGAGATGACAGCAAGAAAGAGAGTAGACTGATAGAATAAGAATGAATAAAAAAAATGAAAGAAGGAGATAGAGATGACAGCAAGAAAGAGAGTAGACAGTGATAGAATAAGAATGAATAAAAATAATGAAAGAAAGAGATAGAGATGACAGCAAGAAAGAGAGTAGACTGATAGAATAAGAATGAATAAAAATTAATGAAAGAGCTAGAGATGACAGCAAGAAAGAGAGTAAACAGTGATAGAATAAGAATGAATAAAACTAATGAAAGAAAGATGTATCCTGTCTTGCCGTCATCTTTATATCTTTCTTTTATTATCTTTATTCATTCTTATGCTATCAGTGTTTACTCTCTTTCTTTCCGTCATCTCTATCTTATTATTATTATCATTTTCCTATCTATATGTACCCTATGTCTTGCCGTCATCTGTATATCTTTTTCTTATTATCTTTATTCATTATTATGCTATGAGTGTAATACTCTCTTTCTTGCCGTCATCTCTATCTCATTATTATTATCATTTTCCTATCTATATGTACCCTATGTCTTGCCGTCATCTCTATATCTTTCTCTTATTATCTTTATTCATTCTTATGCTATCAGTGTTTACTCTCTTTCTTTCCGTCATCTCTATCTTATTATTATTATCATTTTCCTATCTATAATTATGTACCCTATGTCTTGCCGTCATCTCTATATCTTTCTCTTATTATCTTTATTCATTCTTATGCTATCAGTGTTTACTCTCTTTCTTGCCGTCATCTCTATCTTATTATTATTATCATTTTCCTATCTATATGTACCCTATGTCTTGCCGTCATCTGTATATCTTTCTCTTATTATCTTTATTCATTCTTATGCTATCAGTGTTTACTCTCTTTCTTGCCGTCATCTCTATCTTATTATTATTATTATTTTCCTATCAATATGTATCCTATGTCTTGCCGTCATCTCTATATATTTCTCTTATTATCTTTATTCATTCTTGTGCTATCAGTGTTTACTCTCTTTCTTTCCGTCATCTCTATCTTTTTATTATTATCATTTTCCTATCTATATGTACCCTATGTCTTGCCGTCATCTCTATATCTTTCTCTTATTATCTTTATTCATTCTTATGCTATCAGTGTTTACTCTCTTTCTTTCCGTCATCTCTATCTTATTATTATTATCATTTTCCTATCTATATGTACCCTATGTCTTGCCGTCATCTCTATATCTTTCTCTTATTATCTTTATTCATTCTTATGCTATCAGTGTTTACTCTCTTTCTTTCCGTCATCTCTATCTCATTATTATTGTTATTTTCGTATCAATATGTATCCTGTCTTGCCGTCATCTTTATCTCTTTCTCTTATAATCTTTATTCACAGTAAAGTCCTTTCATTTCATATCACTATTTCTCTCTCATAATGTCTCTCACGTCCGTTCTCCATATTTTATTCATTGCATACTCCACTCGTCAATCATTTCTGATAATAAGCTCTCTCACAATAAAGTAAATGGAAAACAATGCAATATAGTTTATATTTTAAGATTGATTCATTCTTTCTTTGTATATCTATGGCTGTGATAAATGTACTTGAAATCAATTTTATTGAGGGGTAAAGAAGGTGAGAGAACAGATGCGGTGAACATTCATAATGAGACATTTCAATAAGATGCTGATTATGTCATGTATATCACATATAATATATTATGCCTATACCATTTTTACATGCTCATACCAGTGGGCAAAATCAATAACATTCTCTTATTTCTTATTGACTTATCATGGCACAACAAAGAAAAACATCCCCACGACGTCCCTTTTCATGCCCCGCTAAACCGGACATTGACAATAACCTGGGGTAATAGGGATTTCAATGGCAGATTAGCCCATTGTCAAGGGTGGCTGAGCGGGGTACTTTCAAGTCTCTCCCTATTGAACTTCTTTTCTTCAACAACCTAAATACTAACCTTCTGAATTGTTAGAATACTTGAGCAAGGTATGTAAAGAAAGGTAAGAAGTCCACCTTTCTAATAGATTCGATTTGAAGATGTCTTATCATTGCTAAATAAGAAATTCTAGAGGGATAAAAAACTGCCGTAAATAAGAAAAATTAAACATTATATAATTATGATTATTATAAAAATGATAATTCAAAATATAACAAATGACGGTTCATCGAAAAGCACGTTTTCCGGTCTACAACTTTGCTGCACAATATTTTTCATCATGATCATCCAGTGAAGAGTTATAGCCTCTTGATTCAGCAGAGTCAATAAAGATTCCCTCGAAATGTGTGACCCTAAAAGAATGTGGCACAGGGGGGTTTTTTAAGTGGCGCATAAAGAGTTAACTACTGTTGTAGCTTCTTAATTTCAACCCTAGATCTAATGCTATACTATTAAGTGCCCATTAACCTATAATATAAAATCTAGCTGAAATCTCATTGCATCCCTAAATATACTCCGACATGTATATCTGTGTCACGTTTAGCCAGGAATAAATGTTACTAGAGCCAATGTCTGATCACCGATTAAGATTAAAGATTGAGGAGAAACTGATCTTTCTTGCATGCAATACTAACTTGTTGAATAAAGCATCTCAATTTCAGCTATAAGCCTAGCCCTTTATCTTGGAAAAGTAAAGCCAGAAGTAATTACCAATTCACTGGAGAAAATGTGGGATAACCGATTCAGATGAAGAATTGAAAGAGAAAATGATATTTCCTTACAAATCTCAATTGTGGCTGTAAATTTAACTCTTTTGCAAAATAAAGCCATGGAGCTAATATCTTTGGAACGGATGTCTAATCACCGATTCAGTTATATCCAACTCCTAAGAGAATTTTAGGAGAAACCAAATTTGCCGTATGTAGTTTAGTGGTGGTTATTTTACCTGACTGCTAAGAAAGCATAAATGCTTGTTAGAAAACAACCAGAGAATCAACGGCTTTAGGTCCACTCCAAGGGACCTGGTAATGAGGATTAATGCCTTACCAAAGGGCACTAGCGCATCGACTTGGTTTCAAACCCAGGTCACTGGATTACGAGACCACTGCTCTACCAACTGAGCTTTTTTCGCCGTATGTAAAGTAGGCCATGAATGCATCTCATTCCAAGTACCGCATCCTACCCAAGAAGCGTGTCCCTTGCAAATAGAGACAGCATCCGAGAGAGAGACGACTGTCATCATCATCATCATCCTATCCTCCAGGCGTCCATCATCCTGATTAATTTTAGATGGACGTAGCTTGACCTTTAGGAGAGAAGGTCATCTCCTGTTGCAGGGGTATTCACGGTCCATGATGACCATTGAAGATTATTACCTTTCAGTGGTTGTGTTCACATGGGACTGTTGTGGTTTTAAACCTCAAAGTTGTAAACAACGGTCCGCTTTCATCAGAGAGGGTTCACACTAGGCTTGAGTCGGTACGGTCGATCACACCGGGACCCGACCGTTGCCGTCGGGTCCCGGTTTCGTTTTTTGAGAACCGACGCTCCGAAAAAAATAATGAAATATGTAAGAAATTGCAGTTTTGCACAACACTAAAATCATTCCACCTTGAAACTTAAGTATTTAATTGTTACCAATCGTATTCTAGCTCATCCTGAATCAATCCGAACTGCTGATAAAAATATGGGTTGCATAGCAGTTTGCCATATGGGGGTTGTTGTTGCCAGCTGCTAGCTAGCTACTGTACTGGCCGGGTCTATCGGCAGGATTAATAAATCAGGTTGAAAGAAACATTAATGTTTGAATAATAAAATGGCTTTCTAAAAAGTACTTCTTTACAACATACCGATCGAATAATTTTTAAAAGACAAAATTGATATTATTTCTTTGATTTTGAACACCGCATGCTTCTTTTAAAAGCTGAAAATTACTTGGTAATCACAAGAAGTTTCGATACGGATAGCTGTTGCAAGGCAAGTTCAGACTAGTCTCGGAAAAATGCGCAGTGCTCCTCGTAGTTAGCTGTAATCCGTGCCAGAACGAACCCAAACAAAGACGTGATCGTAGCGAGAAAAAATCATTAAAAACTACGAGAGCACAATTGGAAAGACAACAACTCAAAATTATCGTAAGCAGATACATAACTTGGAGGAATAATACAATAGTTGTCCAAGAAAAGCCACAGAAATAGTGATATTTAAGGAGTTACTATAGGTACAATCATTATCAGAATGGGCTTGCTGATATGTCCGCGAATTACACGTTATTTGGTTTCTAGCCTCGTGTTCTAACACGAGGCTAGAAACCAAATAACGCCCTCTGCGGTAAAAAGCAGTATAACAAAGGATTCGAGTATTTGCAGCAAGCCCCTTGCGATAAAAATGTACCCAGTTACTCCTCGATTATCACAATTTCTTTGGCATTTCTTGGGCGATTATTGAATTCTTTGTCCAAGTTATTTATCTGATTATCTTAATTTTGAGCAGTAGTTGTCTTTCCAATTGTGCTCTCGTAGTTTTTAATGATTTTTTTCCGTCGGGACCCGGTTTATGAAAATCCCGACATGACTCAGGCCTAGTTCACACGGAACTAAAACAATGAGTAATCAAAGGTATATTAACAAGCAGGGGATAGCATTCATTTTAACTTAAAGCTGGTGTAACCTGAAAGTTAAATACTGCTTGTAGTTATCATGCTAACCATAAGATCTGTCCGTGTTTGCAACTTCAAGTAAACTTAGAGTTTCCTAACCTTGAGGTTGTCCGCAGTTTCCCTAACTACAAAATAACTTCAAAGCTGACAAACACAACTTAAACTTATATTTAACATACTGTTGTGTGGACCTCACTGATGTGTTGTATAGTGAATGTGTTTATATTTACATCTTTCTTTTTTTGAAGAATTTTTATTTTCCTTTAGCGTTCTTTTCACTAGTCAATCTACATGTATGCATTCATATTTCATCCGTTTCCTTTATATCCTAATAAATTGTCTCTATATCATGTACATGAACAGTACATGAAATCTTTCTCTATAATTTATGTAGGCATACATACAATCTTTGTTTCCACCCTGAAAGTCATTCATCTATCTGCTTGTCATCGCATTTATCCATGCATTCTTTTCCTTAAAGCCCCACTGCACATCTCATAGCTTCTTGCACCCTCTATATATAGCAAACGATGCCTAATTGGTGATCATTGGTCCCCCATGATCCCCTTTTCCTCATGTTAATTGAGAGCTGATTTGATGAGATAACCACCTGTCAGTGACCATGCAGGGAGGTCTAATCCCTCCTGGCCAAACTAGTGCAGACAGGCTTTAAACCATCCAAGTATCCATCGATCTACCCATCCATCCATCCATCTATTCCCTTGCATGAGTAAAAAAGAAAGCAGATTGACCATAGCCCCAGCTATACATATGTACAAGTACAACACTTCTGTCTCCTGCCCTCTCACTCAACACATTGCATTAGATGGACCAGTATCAAACCCAGATGTAAGCTTACCATCATAATGTGACATGGCACCCATAATCTGTTGATAGCTAGAAGGGCATTAACTGTGTGTTATCCCCTTGACTACTGAGTGTTTTCATTGCCATAGGGTTAATACAGAGGCCACCTGGTTCCAGTAAGCGATGGGTTAAATGATATGACTTAATGCCTTTTGGCTCTGAGGAGACTGATATGGTCACCATGCCCATGTCCGAACTATCCTCCTTCATTGGAAGCTTAGGGAGGTATAAGAACGATGTCAAAGGGTCAGTCCAGAAAGATGAATGAAAGGATTGACCAATCAACTTTAATCATTGTAGTTAGTAGTCTGACGTTCAGGCAGAGTCAAGAATTATTCACATCAGAGCAGTGTTGAAGTAAATTTCATGTACTTGTAAGCACTGTTTGATTTGTGACAGTACATGCATTTGAGATTATATTTTCATGCATTAAAACAATTATCAAGAGCTTTAAATGGGAAGTTCAGCATAATATTGAGGTGGCTTTTAGTAAAAAAAAAAATCAGAACAAATAGAGAACAGATCAGTAAAAGTTTCAGGAAAATCTGATAGGAAATAAGCAATTCATGAATTTTAAAAGTTGTAATCGATCACATGCAAATTGGCAACTTCAATCCTGCTCCTGTGGAGTGTGGAATCTAAAAAAAAAACCTTCTAGTTTCAGTTTATTACATGTGATAGACAATTTATTATTCTTGCATTTTTAACTCATTGTTGGAGTGAATGAACATCACTAATTTTTTTTTTTTTTTTTCATTGCATAAAATGATACCCACAGAGACATATCATTAGCATATGAGTAATGAGGTCAGAAAAACTTGTTCAAAGGTTAATTTTCCAAGATGGATGTTGTGGCCAATAAAGGAAATGGCAAAAAGAGTAATTGCAGCATTAGCCTTGTCAGGAAGCATTACTTGTCTTCTTTGGATATCACCCACTTTTTAGTAAGGTCAGGAGAGCTATTCTCGTTGCTATGGCTTTATCAGGTTTTTATTCAATCACCCATTTTACTCCATGATAGTAAAGAAAATAATCTATAATGAAAAATAAGTATGCCGGTAATGTATACATGCATACCTATCTATCCTGTCATAGACAAGAGCAACTCCTTAAAATAATTTGCAATGTGACATGTGAAACTTGCAAATTTATGTGACATGTATAAGTGAAAAGGTTCAAACTGTTGTACAATTTGTGTCAAGTTTGGTGCAGCATATACATGTATGGTATTCAGATAGTATGTAGCATTGAAAATGTACAAAAATGCTAAATGAAAGGCAAGATTATTTGTTACATGACAATTTTTGTACTGCAATAATTTGCGTATTTATTCCAAAATTGTATTGGACCAGTGTAAAATGAAATTAAACTGTTGGTCTGTTGTTGCCAATTTAATGATGAGACATGATCTAAATAAGATGTGAAGTAATTTTAAGACTTTTTGGCTTGTTAACGTAATTGACTGAGACCAGCACACTAATATGATTCTTCTGATTTTAGAAGAACTGCAAAATGCATGAATTATATGAATGTTCAAACATGGAAAATCTTAATCAGTACTTAACTTCATCCTTCATAGTCCTTTTCAGATGCAAATTACTGATCCAATTCAGTCTCTTTCCTCCCGCCAATATCTATCCATCACGTCTCCCTTGTCTATTCCTTTTCATGATTTTCAATAGGGATATCCCCCACTGGTTCCAACCCTTGGCATTTTAATGCCATGGATGGCCCCAGCACGCTTGACGAAGGTCAACTGTTAGGGATCTTAAAGAAGTGGTCAGCAGGGGTCAGGGGGCCAAAATGTCCTTGCGCTGTATGAGATAGGAAAAAAGAGGCACTCAGGGTGGACAGTGGAAATTATTGACTGTAAAGAGAAGGCTTAATTTCAGAAAAGGTAAATAATATTCAGAGCATTCCCATTCTCTTTTAAAAATCTTAGTGTGGAAAACTGGAAGAAGATCTTGATGAAAATTGTCTCCGGAAAGGGTAGCACTTCAAATGCACTCATAATATTTGACCTATGATGAGAAGTAGATGAAGGGTTTGAACTAAACTTTCAAATCCATACTTTATGTGTGTAGTCCTATATACACATTTCGGGTGCAGTGCATGCATTTTCCCAGCAATAACAAGACAATATCTCATCACCATGATGATGTCAAAAACCTCACTGTATGCATCAATTCTTTTGTACAACATAATAAAACTTTCCCAATAGCTACGAGACAGCTCTCAAAGTATAATCACTTGATCAGAACTCGACCTTATCTTTAAGAAAGATGGGATGTCCCCTGCTGCTCTGGGCCTTGGTACCTAAATGCCATGGATGATAGCGTGCTGACTGAAGGTCAGCTGTCCTGAGGTCTTGAAGAAGTGGTCAGCGGGGGTCAGTCAGAGGGGCTGAAGTGTCGTTGCACAGTTTGAGACAGGGAGAAAGGGGCAATGGGGGTGGACAGTGGAAGAATTTGACATTCGTAATCCTTCCATGGAAAATTATGCCACCAAAGAATTTTGAAATTTATTAAAATGTTTTGAGTGACAAATTTGACTTTTTCACTGAAAAAGAAACATTTACATGATGAAGACATTTTTCAGTTCCTTCAAGCTAAATCCCTTGATTTTTAGTTTTCATATACTACAGCTTAAGTAATTTTAGTATTGACAATTAAAGGTGACACAGTGTTTGCCACACATGCTATTTTGCACTTGGTGCAAGGAAGGCTTTGCAATATTACCCATTACACCTATTAGTTAGCTTCTTGGAAAGTTTTTCCTGTAATCATAGAACATACTGCAATATTTATTGTTACATATTGCTCAGTAAAGCAAGATCGTCATGAGAATCGTGCATTAAATCCAAATACAAAGTTTAAAATTAGATTCTTGTCATTAATCCAAACTCTAATTTTAAATTCTGAAGCAGAGATTAAAATTAGATTATTTGATAGACGTTACACCCAAAATTAACATACTGTATGTAACTTGATAGCTTGATCATGAATGAGTGGATACGTGATAACTCTTTTACCAGCCACTATGTACTTTCCTTCACAGTAAGGGCTTCTTCAGATATGACACGGCTTCATTCACACATGACCCGGCGTCATTCACACATGAGATCGTAAACTAGCTCAAAAGACATCTGTATCAAAATGAAATGTCGTATTAACCATACTAGTTACACCCCAATTTTCTATGTTGTATGAAACGTCAGAATAGATGCATGTGTAGCTACTAGTTTGTAGTCTTTCCTTCGTAGATCTTAGTCTTTCCACGTTAGTTTAAGTTTGCCGTGTTGTTTTTGAGGGGGCGGTTTATCGCGTCACGTGTGAACATGGCGAATGACGCTTAATGAGAGTTCCTTCACCGTGTAATGCGACAGTCGAGTATGATGTCATCCCCTGTATAAACTTCATCAATAAATTAGCTAACAGACAAGTCATTAGGCCCACCTCGAGTGCTTAAAAACCACCTGTGAAAGCTAGGCTGGGGACAGGCTTAATAGCCATCATCATAATTCTATATTACTTGAAGGTGTGTTCCCATATTTCATAGATAACCTACTACAGAGTAGTGATTGAAGCACTATACGTTGCAAGGTACCTGCAGTGCCTCTCCATATGTCACAACTAATGCACTGCAAGTTAATTATGAAGGGGCGATATATGCATGTTGCATATATTACTTGGGATGCATTCCCATATTTCATAGATAACATACTACAGTCAAACCTGCTTTAGTGACCACCTGCGAACAAAGACCACCTGTCTACAACAAGCGCATTTTTTGTTTCCCTTGAAAATACTTTCTCATTGAAACATGTACTAAAGGAACTTGTCTACAAAGACCACTTTTTGTGTTTACTTTGGGCGGTCGCTGTAGACAGGTTTGACTGTATACAAATCGTGATTGAAGGACTTTATCTTGCATATTACTCTGGGATGTATTACATGGATAAAATACATATGTACAAAAAAACAGTGATTGAAACACTACATGTTGCATAATACTTGCGCTGTGTTCCAGTACATGTAATTCAGGGATAACATATACATGGACTACAAAGAAATGATTGAAACACTATATGTTGTCGCTAGGTAGGACAAACACTATTGCTTTCCCTGCCTAGTAATGTATGCAATTTGCATTCTGACTCTTGAAATACAATTATTTGTAACAGGTGAATTAAATAATTTGTGACGAGGCACTTAACAAAGATTTATGCATTAAAGTTGATTACATTACGAAAATGGCCGACTGAAGCACTTCATATTGCATATTACTCTCTGGTGTGTTCCATATTACATGGATACAATACTAGAAAGAAGTGATTGGAGTTCTGTATGTTGCAGACAGTGAAAAAGGGTTAAGCATCCCAAAATATCATCCCATTCCCTCCTACATGTGTGTCATCGTCTGCTGACTTGGTCCAAATGCGCATAATGCCTTCTGTGTCAATATGCACTTTGGGGGATGGCGTGTGCATGGTGCATTTACATGTCTCAGTGAGCCGGAGTTTGCATAATTTTGTTGCCACTTTTCTATTCCGTTAAAATATGTCTGGAATGAATATAGGGGTACAGAAGAGTTTAATTTGATTTTGTATCTCTGTCAAATACGGTTGCAATGAAAGGTCATTTTAATTCTGATCATATTAGAGCTACTTAATAATATGATAATAATAACATTCTGTCAAATTAATAATATAGCGCTAAATACAAATTTCTTTAAGCTTTTCTGGTATTACTGTACAATTTAGTCTTTATTTAAACTGGATTTGAATGACAAATTTTGGAACCTTTGAATATGTAAATGCTGTTAGTTTCACTTTCCGTTTGTTTCTGAAAAAATGTTTTTAGGATCAAAATTTCTTCCATAATTTGTGTGTCAGTTTGGAAAGAAAACCATGTGCAGTAGTAGAAATATCTTCTGAAAAGGATTGCTTCAAAAATTCTCTCATATTCGAAATATGACAAGAAATGGCTGACACACACATTTGTGTACTCCCATTTGACCATTTCTGTGTACAGTGCATGTGATCTTCAACAAGATCGAGTCGATTCCTTTAAAGTAAAAAACTATACATTCATTTTAAATATATGTACCACATAATCAGCCATTACGGCGCTCTAGCATTTCAAGGAATGAATTCCTGCCAGGTACCCATTTACATCACCTGGGTTGAGTGTGGCAAAAGTAGATCAATGTCTCGAACCGCGGACCTTGTGATCGACAGTCCGGTGACATATCCACTCAACCACGACACCTCTGCATGCTTCCAAATAGTATCTTTCATTTAATGATATCACTTGACTAGAACTTGAATTCATCTTTTAAGTGACCTCCAAAGAGGCTGAAGTGAACTCAGTATTGTTACTTAGTTCACGGTGGAGTTGTTGCCTGGGAACACTCGATAATTGGAGGCAAGCTGCAGAAATGGGGCATTTACATGATGAATGGTTAAATTACTGGAGTGGCCGTTGTGTGCAAAGGGAGTATCGCTGGTTAAGAATTTGAAAAATAATCAGAGAGAGAAAGGGGTTGCATGCGTCACATGTAAAAGAATATGATAAGATGCGCCGCTGGCAGTCGCAGTTCAAGAAATTCTGCGTTTAGCTTGAAATCTGATAAATAACTCCTGATTTTGAATGATGATGAAAGTATTTTACTTGTAAGGTGTATCAGACGGAGGGAAATCTGTTCTACTTTTATATTGGGTAGAATTTAATAGCAATATCTATTTAGAAGTACTATTTGAAAGCTTATATTTTGAGTTTAGTTTCCTGGCATGGACACCCAAAATATACAGACTCAAAATATACAGTGCCAATTTTTTTTAAATATCTTTGGTCACCTTTTTTTATTTAAAAAGGGTAACATTAAGAGTAGTGTCACCGGGATACTTGGTAAATTTGATCAAAATGGCTGCTTTAATTCTGTCTCTATTGATAGGGGGGGGGAGGAAAAAATGATGAATAGTTATCAGCCCACTGTCTGGGCTGTTAAACATTAGCCGAGTCAATCCAGGTACCAGTAGCCCCTGGAGGGAGCATGTGTCAAAGTAGATCATGAGGGGGCTATATATCAGGAAGCATTATGGGCAAGATGATCAGAGGTTTGAATAAATCATGAGGACTCGGGCAATGAATGAAATTGATCTCTCTACCTGTCATGAAATATGCGCACCTGGGTAGATTGTGTCGATATTGTATTTTCACATGAAGGTGTATCCCACCTACTTGCTTTTGTGTTTGTTCGGCTCAGTAGGCATCTTGTGATGTTTCAGAATCTCTTTATGTGTCTGTAATCTAATAAACAGTCAATTTAATATGATAATTTCCTTAATTGTTTATTCCCAAAGTGTTTAGTACTTTTGAGAAAACAAGAACGTTGTTTGCACTTGTCTTATTTAATTGCTTGTAGGCTGAATGAGTCTTCAAAGTGGAATTAAATCTTCCCTCCATTAAAAGAAAACAATTCTGTATGTTTAATTGAACGTGTTTCTACTTTTGAGCTTTACCTAATACATGTATATCTACAGTAGATATGAAGTTCCTCAAACAAACAAAAAACAAAAAACAGACAAATGATGAGTTGAAAAGAAAGAGAGAGAGAGAGAGAGGGGGAGAGAGGGAGGCAGACAGGGAAGAGGAGGAGAGATACAGAGAGAGAGACACAGAGAGAGAGAGAGGTAGAAACAGATAGAATCAGAAAGATAGTTAAAGGGGAGCGTGAAGGAAGAGAGGATGAGAAATTGAGAGAAGAGGTAAAGAGATAAAGGAGAGAAAAAGAGAAAAAGAAAGAGATATGTGAGAGAAAACTATTAGAGAGAGTCCTGGAAAGAAATAAAGGAGAGTTATATATTGTATTGAAAGCAGAAAAGTAGGAAATAGAAAAAGAAAACCTAAATAAATCATAAAATAAATATAGGGGTAACTGCTAATTCTTCCATTTATGAGTTAAGAAAAACAAACACTCCAGATCATTTAATCATGCAGGGCTCACCCTTTAAAGTTGAATCTATCTTGTTCGCTTGAAATTTCACCTTGCAATGTTTAACTTTATTTGATGTCTACATGCTCTGATTGTTCCCCTCTTTCTTTGTTTATTCTTCTCTTTCATCTTCTAGCCTGAAGATCCCAGGTATGCATCTCAGAAGAGAGTCTATGAGGACCTGGGACAGGAGATGCTTCAACATGCGTTTGAAGGGTGAGTTCTGTTTGACTTTATTCAAAGGTATAGACCAGTTTTGGAAACGCCCCCCTCTCAAAAAATGAAATGGAAGCTGTTCTTCTTCTTCTTCTTCAGTTGCAGCAGTACAGGCCACTGTCAGGTGTATTGTTGTACTGTTGAGGTGCAGTGCAGATGTGTGTACAATGTCTGATAATAACTGGGTGCGAGTAAAAACAACTACCGTTTTTTAGCGGAGCTGGGCCTTTTGTACGTCTTGCTTGAAGGTGTTAGCAGAGGTACTATTAACGGTGTTCTGAGGGAGGAAGTTCCAGAGTCTTATTATCAATCATGTGAAAGAATATGTTTTAACTAATACGTGATGATACAAATTATGCCAGGAAATCACTTACTATTTGATATATTTGGTAAATTATCATCTCAAATCTAAACCTCTGAAGGCAATATTTAAATAATATTGAATGGATATTTTGCACCCAAAACCCTTGAACCACAATTTTACCACTACCGGTCTTTATCTTCAATCACTGTATTGCATCAGTCTTAAAACAGACTGATTTTTAGCAGCTTCATGTTAACAGTATAAACCAAATAGTGATCATATTGTAAATAAGATTAACATACAAATAAAAGAAAAAAACTGCTGAAAAGTCTTAGAAAGTCATGAAAAATTAAGAAAAAACACTCCCAAAGTCATGAAAAGTCATGGCTATGGCAGCCATCCAGTTTGAAATGACAATGGGCATGGTATTTGTACGCCCCTTGGATGCTGCAACCTATACCAAAATGGTATTTACATATATCTGGTCATGGAAAATGCAAAAATATGTCATGGGAAGTCATTGACTTTGGTCACAAATTTCAGTGGGAACCCTGAACTTTGAATGAAATGTCATAATCGATTATGCACATGTCCGTGAATGACATAATGTGTTATCCATGCATGATGTATTTCTGTGAAATCAAGCATGCAAGGGAAGGGAAACATTAATTGATTTATTTCTGGAATATTAAATAGTTTTTTTCATTTAACCATTTGCATGTAGAAAAGTGACCACGATGAAACATCTAAATCATTATTTTTTAAGTGGAGATATAATTACGTACAATATATCATTGAAGTGTTGAAGTTGTGCACTTACAGTCATTTTCTTTATTTTTTTTAAATGTAAATGTCTTAACAGATTATTATATAATAAACTTCTGAAAATAAGTGAAGTGGATAGACCCAAGTAATCTTAACACTTTACTTGCTCTCTTCACCTCTCTGCACAATTGCTCATTAGCCACACATGCAATTTTCCACAAAGCAATACATATAGGCACCAATTGACGAAAGTATTGCTTTGTGCAACACAATACCTTTGCAAAATTATTAATTTCCAGTCTTGATTAGCTCAATGACAACACCTTTAACTCTGGTATAGATTAATCTTGCCCTGAAAATAATAAAACAACTAGAAGCCTTTAGTATATATTTTCCATCATAAATACAGTGTAGCACATTGAGATGGTTTGTGTGGCATATAACAAGTTTTTATCAAAACACACAGAAAAATCAGCAGATAATTGGAAGGGAAGCTGCATGGGAGAGAAGAATAAACAAAAAGGTTACATAGAAGAAATTGGTCATTACGAAAGTGAATATAAATAATTTATATATAGTCTTTGCTCAGGGCCATTATACATCTGTACATGTATGTATAGACCTGTTCTTCCCATGATGATTACTGACGTTTATTCTGCTTTCGTCTTGAAAAGAAAGCTGTTTGATAATCCTGCTCGTTATCAAAGACATTACACTTGAGAAAAGATTTTAAGTATGCATTATTTATGTGCAAGATGAAAGGGCCATTATACCATTACGCAGGCTCCCACCGTCTACTGACCTGATTTATGATGGGGAGGAGAGAAAGAGAGAGACACAGAGAGAGAGAGAGAGAGAAAGGAAGATTGGTCAATTGAGCGAGGGAGTGAAGGAGGTAGGAGAAAGAAAGATGGAAGGGTTAAGAGAGGGAAGGAAAGAGACAAAATGATAGGTAGAGAGATGAAAAAGAGAAAGATTGAGATACGAATAAGGGGATAAAAGAGAGACAGAGAGAGACAGAGAGAGAGACAGAGAGAGAGAGATTTACATGTACATAGTCATAAGGCATTATGAATGGATGGAGCATGAAAAGCAAGGAAAATACGCAAGAAGAGTTGCAGATTGGTGGAAAGCTTTCAATATAGAGAGAGAGATGGAGGGAGCAAATGAAGGAGGAAGGATAGGAGGAAGGGAAGAGAGAGAGGAAAGGGAACTGAAGGGAGAGAGGGCAGGTGGGAGTGAGAAAGAGTGAGAAAGACAGAGAAAGAGAGAGAAGAAGAGAAAGAGAGATAAAGACAGAGACAGAGAGACAGGAAGGAAGGATGAGGATGAAATATGAGGAAAACCGACCGGAAGTGATGGAAGGAAGGATGGAAAGCTGTTGACAAGCAGGCTGTAGTGAGGCATGAAGGCTACCAGTGAAACTGTCAATGAATCACTAAGTGGAAATGACTCAAAGCAAGTCCATAATGAGACATACTGGGGTTAATGAATAACCAACCAATATTATATATATCATACATGTAAACATTTTATTTATTTATTCAATTATAGGGATAAAAAATGAGAAGATCATTGGAGGACAAGAGGAAGAAGCCCTTGTAAATGATCCAATTTTTGGATGCCAGTATAACAAAATATGATTAAACATGCGCTTAAATGGTAAAAGTGAAGTCTTTAATTTATACAGGGGTGTTTTTAAAAATATCATCCACAGATTGTTGACCTAATTTGATTCAACAAAATAATTAGTACTTACATTTTTAAGTAAAGCAGTAAAGAAAATGAGTGCAAAATAGAGAGAGAGATTAGAGTGAAGGAGTGACTAACTGAATAACTTGATATGCAACAAGGCATTCTGTCCTTGTAAACAAGCACAAGAAAAGGAGTTGAAGTGGCATTTTGCGATATCTGTGTATTCTTGGAAGGCTATGTATGTGACTCATTGTCAATGATGAGTATTCAACTTTTCTTACACCTGTTTATTTTGCCCTCCATCCTTTGCCCTACATCCAATGATATCCATAGGACTGTCTTCATCAGCTCAAGTTTGCCAAATAATCTGCAATTTTCAGACTCTGGATATTATATCCCGAAGCTCCAAATTGCGTATTCAACAGACCGATACGCTTATCACAAACCAGCTCGGACGGGCGCAAATTAGCCCGCTATTTCCCCAAAAGCGGGATATTTTGGAAACAAGACCACGATTTCTCTGGATATTTTCTCGACCAAATATCCCTTTAATTTCAACTGCAGGCTGATGAAGATGCAAATTAACTGCTTAATTTGCGATTGGGATAGTTAAAATAGCGGGTTATTTTGGCAAACTTGAGCTGATGAGGACAGGCCTAATGATATCCAAGATGCAATTCATCTCACTGCAGTCATAAAGCTGAAAGAATGAGAGAAAGAGGGAAAATAAAAGATCAAAATAGGAAATGAGTAAAAGAGAGAGAGAGAGAGGGGGGGGGGGTCGGGTTCGAAAAAGAAAGAGGGAATAGAGAAAATTAGAAGAATTCATTATTCTGAAAAATACAGCTTTATCATGATTTGCGATAACAATATATAGAGGAGGGGGCAAAAGGGCGTGAAAATCATCCCATAGGGGCATGTCCAACCACCTGCCTTAGCAAACAGCCACGGAGCTGTTGACCGACTTTTAGGAATATTCAACTCTCCCGTTCTTCATGCCCTATATGCATCAACTACGTGTACAATAGCAATGGAGCATTCGAAAGGTGTAGGACACCTACACTTATATATAGCGATTGAAGACTGGATTTGTGTAAAGCCTACACGTACACCTAGATGTATGGCATGCAACATCCAATATCATTTCTGCTTTTGATTGTAACACACATGTAATGTATTAAATAAATAATACACATCCTTCCCAGTTTGTACGATATCTTTTCCTGATATTTCAGAACCCATTGGCATTGGTAAAATATTCTTTGCATCACAACTATAGATTACATTTGAGACTTGGTATTATGAGCTATTTGTAAATGTAATTTGCCTCCCTCCAAAGAATGCTATTACCGATATTCGAATGGCTTTATTAAAAACAATTTTGTGTATGAACATTTTATGGTAAAACTAAAAATATTGCCCCTAAATCATTGATCGCTTAATTCTCTTGAAATTTGATGACAAACTCCCTTTAAAAAACAGTAATGAGGAGATTTATATTCATCACACCTGCCTACCACACATATATATGGGGTGAGGTATATATGATAGCGGCGAGTTGACAAGGAAAATTATCCTTCTATACCACAACCCTCCCCCAGCTGAAATTTAATGGACCATTGGCCCAAATATTTACAACAGTGGGATGAAAAGGTTATTACTGCTATCTGTAAACATGTTCATCTGGTTATAATGTGTGATAGCTAGAGATGTGTTTACATTGGTGTATTCTATTATGTAGGCACAGAATTTAATTTGACACTCGACTACAATTCTTAAAGTCTTGAGTAGAGCCTAGCTCTGTCAGTCTCTGGGTGTGTCAAATAAGATTAGAATTAGTGTTAGGAGCAGCTAAAAAAAGATCCTCTGGTGTACAGTAGACCATACAGTCAACGTAGTCTTGCAGTACAGACACTGTTACGTGCATGTAAAAATACTGACAAGGGTGTGTGCCTGCTAACAAGGTTATTCTTGGACATTTGTTTTTAATGTGAACACTGATTATTGCAGTGTAAGCATTGAGGTGTGTGTTTTTTGTTTTGTTATTGTGAAACTGTCAACTTTCTCAGGATCACTATCAACTCAAAACGATTGTAACTCTGCAAACAGAAATGCAAAGACAGGGAAATAGAGTAAGAGAGGGTGGGGAGGGGGATGGAGGAGGGATGGAGGGGGGGGGGGGGCAATGTGAGAGAGATGAAGATGTACAGGAAGAAACTGGAGGGAGGAATAAAGCAAGGACTTTATAGAATGGACTATCGACGAAGCAGTTTCTTTGATCCTATGAGTTCCACCGGCAAGGTTTAAATTTCGCGCTGATGCAAAAACCCAGCGGTGGTCCCACCGCAACCCGACAGCTGGATGCGATCACTTGCGCAATCTTGCATAATCGCAACAGCAAGCTCGCGATTTGGGGTTGTTCGCTGCTCCTTCAAATCGGTGAGAACCTAGTGTTAAATTGTATGAGTGCTCTCCGCCATGCGGTCGTAGCGAACATGTTTTCGTCTTTGTGCCTGACGATATTATTGTTATTGTTTTCAGCGTTGTATTTATACTAACAATTATTATTTATTTTGATGTGTGTATTGTTCCATAATACATATTTTTCTCGTACTCATGAGTCATGTGTTGTTTATAAAGTAATTAGAAGGGCAGGATTATCATTAGATGACATAAATATGGAAGAACTTTATGATTATGATGGGCAGTCCATATATCGACATAGTCTAAACGACGGAAATGTTAAATATTTTGCAATGGTCAATTCCCAAATTTACGGACACAGATATTTATCCTAATTCCTAGATTTTCAAAAAAAACGTACACATATAGTAGGCCTACATCAAGATAAAATAAGATAAAATCTGAGGGAAGAAAAAAAAAAGCAGTCACTCTCGGATTAACAAGTCCAAAATATAACTTGAAAAAAACATGCACCCGCCGATCTCTATCAATGGGACTACGTGTGCAATTTGGATAAGACAAAGGCACGGCAATAGTGGTCATGATGCGAAGAAATCACGCATTACCACAGATTTTCTGAGCACTCAGGAAAACAACCCCATTCTTCCAATGCCTATAAAAAAAACGCACGCAAACGCAACAAATAACGAATGATTGTATTCGACAAACGAAGGATTTGTGATCACCACAACATCGTTGGTTTGACAGAGAAATTAACGGAAACAGGAGAAAAAAACGTTTTTTAAACTGTATTTTGTAAGCTCTTGTGGTGACTTTCCTTGCTTATATGATGAGTTTGCTACACACCAACACAAATTCGTAAAAAATCGAAGAAATCACCAATTTCAACAGCTTTTTTTACAGATTGGCGAGCATGAACAGGACGTAAACCTCATGTTTACATCCAGGGCACTATTAACGTAGTATTTAGCTGCGCATGGGCAGAAGGCTCTCCTGTCACGATTCATTCATGAAATGAGAAGCGCAAATCGTGGGAAGCATTTGTCAGTGCGAAGTGACTTGGCTGATAGAGGGCGGCAAAATCCCGGTGGATCTCATAGGACCAAAGGACCCTTATCGGAGCTTATCAAAACATGCCCGCAGCGTTGCGGTCAGACTTAAAACATAGAGGAAAGTAAGACATAAGAACAGGTGGTAGCTATCATTACTTTTACTACTCTTGCCGTCGAAAGTCCATTTGTATTACGTCTATGAATAAAGTGACCATCAATTGGAGATGCACAAAATTAGACACACAAAGAAACGAGGAGATGGGTATAAAAAGAGGAGGGGGGGGGGGGGAGAGCGAGATGGCCATGCAGAGAAACAGATAGATTGATACATGTTTAGGAGTTAATAGCGGGAAGAGAGAGAGGGAAAGAGAAAAAGAGAGATGGGGGAGAAAATGGAGATAGAGAGAAGTAGAGAAAAGGTGGGGAAAGAAGAGAGAGAGAGTGAGAGGAGGTGAGAGTGAGGAAGGGGATTCTAAATTGAAAAAAGGAATGGTGAAAGGGAAAATGAGAGAAAGGCACAGAGAGAGAGAGAGAGAGAAAGTCAGTAAGATGGAGAAGCAAAGAGATAGAGAGAGAGAGTCAGACGGAGAGGCAGAGAGATGCCATCCCGCCACCAGGAAGAAGAGGCAGTGAGCTGCCCTCCCTCCGCCCATGCGCAGTACAATCATATGAGGATGAGTCACCCAATAAATACAGCTCTGCGTGGCCGGCCTGCCTGCGATGGCTCCGACGACGACAACATGATATTTGATTTATTGGCTCTGCTCCTGTGGCGCTCTTATAGAGACATGGTACATTAGTAATGAGCTTCAAATGAAATTGCGTACAGTGTATATCTGAGCAAGTCGGACCCGCGACAGTTGCAATACAGCATCGAAGTGCAATAAGGTTAAATCAATACAGGGAAAAACATGGGGAAAATGAGACGGGGTACCACGTAGATCAATATTCCTTTTACCTATTATTTTTTGGCGTGATGCAATGTAAATGACCTTTTAATATGTGAATTTAATGTATTTTCCATCACCCTGTACCAATCGATTCTACAACCTGGAATTTTAATTGTTTGAATGATTATTCTGTAACTGTCAATGTCATATATGTCACCAGTTGCCTCTGTGCCTAACTAGATCTAATGATCTACATTCTTCTTTTTCTCTGTTGCTGTCTCTATCTTATCTTTCCTTTTATTATTTTTCCCTTAATTCTTGTATTTCATTGTCCATATATTTGTGTTTCTCTGAATAACGTCTTTCTAATCTTTTTTATCATGGTTCTTGTAAATTTCATATTCTCTCCTGACATTTGAAGATGACCTTTTTGAGGAAAAGTCCCAGACATATCTCTGGGAGTACATGAAGCGAGGAAAAGCCCAACATTTGCTTTCTTAAGGCATTTTCTGTTTTTTATATAATTGACTGAAAGCTCATTATTTGATACTGTCTTTAATCGAGCATCTATAAATACATCTTTTGCTCCGCAAAACAGAATATGAAAACCACAACAAAAACAGAGACCCACAACAACAAAAGTGACCCACAAGAGAAAAAAAAACAAGCAAAAACCAAAACTATATAAACACAAACTGGATGATGTTTTTTGACTCATTTTTTAAATTACCTCATATTTTGAATGGTTAATTTTTTTTAAAATCTTATATTCATTGATTTTTAGCATTTTGCTTCCTTTATCAATTCATGTTCAAAATTATTATTTTCATAACTACAAGGCTACAGGCCTTTTCCATTTTCTCTACATACTTTACATGCATTTTTTTGTTGTATGCAGTAGCTCCAAGATAGATATTTGTGTGTACCTTCAGCTAATTAGAATGATTTTAACAACAAGTTAAATTTCTCACATCTATACTAACCTTGTATGTGAAGGCTTTGTTGTAAGGTGTCTTTTAAGGTCATTATAAAACAATTTTTCACATTTATCGTATAGAAGCCAGTTTTGAAACAAAATAAAAAAAAAGAAAGACAAATAATTTATGATCCACATTTCAATATGTATTGAGTAGTCTTCAATTGAGTGATCCAGTGTTATTTAATTGACAGATATGATTGATAGTAGAGATTTATGGCACAATACAATTCATCTCCTGTAGGATTCCATTCACGTAATCTACTCACTGCAAGAAATACATGGTGACCATTTGAAATGGGATTCTTTTAAAGATCTGAAATCTCATTTAGCGCTGAGTGGTCCACTGATGAAGATATCAGTGTTTTCATTACTTATTTAATTTTGGGAGTATTGGGTAGATGATTGATTTTGCTTTTCTGCATGCCTTATAGGGATGATCACTGTATGATCTGGATTTTGTTTGAGAATATATCTCCCTAATGCTAAGTTCACACCGACACCGAATTGATGGCGCATTAAATCGGCGAGCAAAGCGGCGGCAAAGCGTAACAAAGCTTTATTAAAGCGTAAAGACCGTAATAGAGCGTGAGAAAGCTTTGAGCAATTCGGGACATTCGGCAAGAGCGCCAATTTTATTTAAACTGTTTAAAAATTTGAGGCGATCTGTCACGAATTGCGTAAAGCGGGGAGACCGTATTAAAGCTTATCAAAGCGTCACAAAGCTTATCAAAGTTTTGCTCAAAGCGTAGGAAAGCTTAACAGAGTTTAAATTTTTGGCGCTCTTGCCGAATGTCCCGAATTTAAACTCTGTTAAGCTTTCCTACGCTTTGAGCAAAACTTTGATAAGCTTTGTGACGCTTTGATAAGCTTTAATACGCTCTCCCCGCTTTACGTAATTCGTGACAGATCGCCTCAAATTTTTAAACAGTTTAAAAAAAAATTGGTGCTCTTGCCGAATGTCCCGAATTGCTCAAAGCTTTCTCACGCTCTATTACGGTCTTTACGCTTTAATTAAACTTTGTTACGCTTTGCCACCGCTTTGCTCGCCGATTTAATGCGCCATCAATTCGGCGTCGGTGTGAACTTAGCATAACATATCTCAGGAGATCGTGAGATTTTTTTTAAAAATGACGTCGAATTGATCGCCGATTTAAAGCGCGACATTCGGCGTCGGTGTGAACTAGGCATTAAGGAAATGGAAGAGATAAAGGGAGGGAGACAGATGGTAATGGATTCAAATGGAATACAGTGAAAACTCGTTATAAAGAGCTCTGATATATAGCAGGTATCAAGGTGATTTTGCTGGTCCCAGCTCTTCATATTCTTTTTATTTTACCCTGGTAATTGCCATGGTCCCAGGGACCGATCGTTATAACAAGTTTCCACTGTAGATATGTCAAAATATAAATTTTGAGTGGTTCTGTGGATTGTGTCCTTTTCAGGATGTTTACTTTTTTATCCATCTTGTGGATATTGTTTTTGCTTCCTAATCTTTTCTCTTCCCTTTCCCTTCTTGTTCTTCATTCATCTCTTCTATTTTGTATGGTTTTAGCTCTTTATTCTTTAGATCCTTTTCTTTCTTTCAATTTCCTTTATGTTCTATCCCTTATATTGATTTTCATTTTATTCTCTTTCTTTTTTCTCTGTGTTTACCTCCTCACATAAATACATTATCATTATCATGTTTTCTTTCACATTCCTATTAAAACAAATTATTTAAAAAACATTTACATACATGCCACACTTTTATAGCTGAAAAGTAGGAGTTTCTCCAAGCACAGTTATGAAAATAGAATACTTAGTATTATGTGATTTACACAGATGCTTTTATAAAAAATAAAGGAAATCAATATTCAGAACATAAATTTTAATGCTAAGAATATGAATCACTCCTCCAACATGTTAAAGTAGTCACCTGAAGAATCAAAAGTGCTTTGAATTGATGCAAAATTCATATCATTGTGAAGGGGAAGCCTTACTGATCAAATATAACAACTTCCCTCTTCAAAATATGTTTAGGGCCCACAGTAATCATCTCTCCAAAAAGTAATTTTGAGATCAAATTGTCTACCTTCAGCGGTTAGAGCGTTAAGATTTGTGACATCACATGCGAGACACAGCTAGCCACAAAATAGCATTTTACGCCTTTTCATGATATCTATATGATTTTCAGCAAATCATTCGTGTTTTTCAAGAGAAAATCTTTCCATCCATATATAATTTGTCCATAATTATCAGTTGTCATGAATTTTCTTCAGGTGACTACTTTAAGCATCTTTTGCGCCTAATTTGTCATTTTGATCAGTATTTTTAAAAAGCATGCTCTTTATTTTCTCCCTCTTTTCTACCCAGGTACAATGTGTGTATATTTGCATATGGTCAGACCGGAGGAGGCAAGTCCTATACCATGATGGGAAAACAAGAACCTAGCCAACAGGGTATTATACCACAGGTAAAAATTTATATTCTTTCTCTTTTTTCTTCCACTTTTGACTTGCAGCTGCTGATACCAATACTGCTACTGCTTCTGTCATTGCTAATACTACACTGCAAATTTGTTGTGTCACTCCTTACACAGGAGTTGTGTTAAGTTGTAAAAATAAATAAATTAAACAACACATTCCTGCAAATTTGTTGTGTAAAGTTGTGTAATTTTGTTTACCGGTACATAACTTGAGACCACCCCTGTGTAAGGAGGGAACCACCAAATGCTGTGTAAAGTCGTTTCACAACAAATTTGCACTGTGCTACTGCTACTGCTACTGCTACTACTACTACTACTACTACTACTACTACTACTGCTACTTCTACTTTTATTCTACAACTACTACTGATACTAATTCTACTACAACTACTACTAATACTACTACTTCTACTTCTACTTCTACTCTAGGACCAGAAATCTTCATTACATTAAACCTTACATTTGCTTTTACTTGATTTTTAATTGATTTGAACTTCATTCTTGTACTTTAATATTGTAATTGATTCATATGTTGAATTCATTTGTATTTGTATTGATTTATACTCGAGTTTTACTTGATTTATATTTGATTTGTACTTGGTTTGTACTTGATATTTACTTCTATTTTGTACTTACATGTAGCTCGTATTTTGAACTTGTACTTGATTTTTCCTTTATTTCGCAGCTCTGCCAGGAGCTCTTCGACCGCATCAACTGTAACTCGGACCCCAACCTGAAGTTCTCGGTGGAGGTCAGTTACATGGAGATCTACTGTGAGAGGGTTCGTGACCTCCTCAACCCCAAGAACCAGAAGAACCTGAGGGTGAGGGAACACCCCCTTCTAGGACCCTACGTGGAGGACCTTTCCAAACTAGCCGTCACTTCCTTCAGCGATATATCAGATCTGATGGACGAGGGAAATAAAGCAAGGTGAGAGGAGAAATAGAAAATTAGATTTGTGTTGCTTACTTAAGACATTCTGCTGTCCTACAGTATGATGATGAAAGCAAACTGTGACATGTTCGCTCAAAACTAGCAATAAGTTGACTAATTGCATGTTCATAACCAGGAGGAGCACTATATTAATTATTAAGGGCAAAAAAGCAAGGTGAGAGGAGAAATAGAGAATTAGGGATGATCTGTTGCATACTTGAGACTTTCTGCTGTTCTATGGTATGAGGATGTATAGATAGCTATATGTGACACGTTCGCTCAAAGCTAGCAATAAGTTGACGAATTGCATGTTCATATACAGGAGGTGCACTATAAATATGGACATTGAAACTTGCGTTTTTAAGTAAACTTGAAACCTTTGTAACATACATGTACGTACAAGTTAAATGTGAGGTAACATTATTTTTTTGTTTCAGGCCGTGATGTGTATTCATTTTCCCCTTAGATTTGAATACATGTGAAGATACAAAATACAATAGTGTTTTTTTTCTTCTTATCAGATCAGGGTAAAGTTGAGAGGTCAAGCCAGTCAGGTTAAATTATTTTATATTGTAGGATGTATATAATGCAATCTTTTTTTGTTTTGTCATAAAATTTGCAGAACTGTAGCTTCCACCAACATGAACGAGACAAGCAGTAGATCACACGCCGTCTTCACCATCGTCTTCACCCAGAAGCGACACGACGTCGAGACCAAAATGTTCACAGAGAAGGTCAGCAAGGTCAGTCTGGTTGACCTGGCAGGCAGTGAAAGGGCAGACTCCACAGGGGCAAAGGGCGTCAGGTTAAAGGTAAGAGGTCAAATTATTAACTTTGTGTGTTATTTGAATCTTTCAGGAAATGTTTACAGAATTGTTGTTTCTTGAAAATTTTATAGAAAAAGGGTAGACTCCACAGGAACAAAGGGCGTCTGGTTAAAGGTTAGAGGTCAAATTTGTTTACAATGTGGGTTATTTTAAGTTTTTGAGTAAATCTTTTGGGAGTTGCTCTTGAAAAATTGATGAAACACATTGTTTTTTAGGAGTAATAGAGAAACATTATCTGAAGGGTTAAAGCAAAGTGTATCTGGTTAAAGGTGAGTGGTCAATTATCATGGTACAGTCAAACCTGCTTTAGTGACCATCTTGTTCAAGTTCAAGTTCAAATAAGGTTTTATTCATTACTTGTCAACAAGTCCGAAGACTAAAAATGCAAGTTTACATCAATATAAAAAGCATTCAAAAACATAAAGATAACATAGCAAATGAGGACAAATATATAACAATTAATACATTTTTGAGTCAAAACATTAAAGTAATAACAAGAAAACAAAACAACAAAAAAAAAGATTTAAAAAAAAAATACAAGATATGAAATATTGCTAGCAAAAAGGAATAAATGTTGACATATAAACAAATAAAATGTATACAGATACGTGAATTCAATTAACTGTGACATTGGAAAAATTGTAATTAAGTATTAAGTATTGAGTATTGAGTATTGAGTATTGAGTATTGAGTATTGAGTATTGAGTATTGAGTATTAAAAAGTATTAAAAAGTATTACAATTGGAGTCTTGGCAGTGTGCTAATCACAAGCGTGATATGAGTACAGTATAATGTATAAACATATTGCACATGAAAACAATGGAATTGGTGGAATTCCTTAGGTATTATTGATTGCAGTAAGAATAGCAGATAATTAAAATCTTTTGATTGGATATAACGAGAAAGAGCGTACTTAGGCGAAGGCTGTCAGTTTAAAGGTTAAAGGTCAATCAGGGAGAGCTAGCATAAAATTCATGTACTGGAGGCAAGGGAAAGTGAGAGATAGTTGGTATGGAGCCAAAATAATAGGCAAAGGTAGAGGGAGCGAATGAAGCAAGTGAGGTAGACTGAGAGAGTGAGTGAGAGCCTGCTGAGGGAAAGGGGGGGGGGGATGATGCAAGAAGGATATCGAGAGGATAAAGAAATATTTATATGCAATACATTTATAACAGGTATATGACGTACACATGCATGTGTGTGATGTATTAATGCATTTTATTGCTTTTAAAGTGGGACATGAATAAAAACGAGTTAACTGAAAAAAAGGAAATGTGAAAATAAAAGACTTACATGTAGTGGAGGGATGGAATAAAGCAAGTATGCTTGAAAGAGAGAGCGAACCAAGGGGTAGGGGACAATGCAAGAAAGATATCGAGAGAATAGGATAATTAGGCAAAACATTGATGAAAGGCGTATGACGTACACATGCACATGAGTGATGTATTGATGCATTTTATAGCTTAAAAAGCCTCCATTGCATTCATCCTTTGAATATAAACTGGGTAACACAAACAAAAAATGAGTTCACCACATTGTGTGAATTAATGGGATGAAATATATCTCTTGAGCTAGAGATAAGCTTGGAACAAAAGCCTTGTAATTCTACATGTTCATGAAGTACACAGAGTCTTTGAGTCAAGTCTAAACCAGCTTCACAATATTCACCCTAGTGTAGCAGCTAGTGCGTAATCAAGGCTTATTAGTCTCCAGCCACAACATTTCAGACCCTTTAATACACATTAGACAAGGTTTGTCCCTGCAAAACAAATAGTGTGTCCCATACCTTTACTTTGGTGTAGGGTTTAAGAGACAGGTAGGGCAAGGTAAACACAGACGATGCAAGGAGCTCCGATGTGTATTATGCATAGACACACTTATTCCCTCGCAGACATGGGCACACACGTCAGCTCCTCTTGGCATTGATAAGGGTAAAGGTCCGCAGTGTGTGGGTGCATGTTTGTGTGTGTGTGAGGGTATGTGTGGGAGAGAGAGAAAGAGAGGTGGTGGACTATGTGTTTAAAGACAAGACAACGGCCTGTCGTACTGAGAATGGAATTAGCCTGTCTTCTTTGGCCATATGTTGGTAGGAAATCCCGTTTAACATAATGCTTTTGAGGGTTTCTACCCAAGTATTTTCATTCTCTCTAGGTTATAAATTATTGGTGAAAAAACAATATCATATGTTGGTAGGAAATCAATCCCATTTAACATTTTGCTTTTTAGGATTTTTACCCAAGTATTTTCATTCTCTGTAGGTAATAAATTATTTGTAAAAAGAATAATATCAGGATATTTTGTTCCTAAAATTGATAATAAAGGTTGTGTCAGACATTTGCCAACTCAATTTATCATTTTCTGATGATAAATTGAATATGCCTCAAGCTCTCTAAATGTATTTAATATAACATTGATTACAATTTTTGTAGCTAATTTAAGATGAAAAAATAATGGAAAAAGCATAGTCTGCCAATTTTGTCTCTTAGAAAGTGTCATTAGAGCAGGGGATAACTTAGTTTAAAAGCAGCTTTTAAAGATAATGGCAGAGAGAGAGAGAGAGACATATAAAGAGAAAGAGGAGAGTGCAAGAGTGTGTATGTGAGCGAGGGAAATTTTTTGAGAAATGAAAGACAGATAGAGAGAGAGAGAGAGAAAGAGAAAGAGAAAGGAAGAGAAGGGGGACAAATAATATTCAAATTGCATATACCATAGATCACTTTTTTAAATGTTCTCTTTTCATGTTTAATACATTAGCTGGACATCCAATACATTTTGAGTTCTTCAAAAATGGAAATTGTCATATTTTTTTTAAAACTAACGTTGCATAGTCCTGATAAAAATTATATATAGAACACATTGGGAAAGGTTTAGCATAATTAATTTATTTTATTTTTAGCACAACCACCTGTACCTTCTGACTAGGTATTTCATCAAATTATTTAAAAAATGTATCCACGCATCTCATTTATATAACAAGTCGACCTAGCTGAGTCCTTGCAGGGGGAAATCAATGATTCACAATTAAATCGGCTTGCTAATAGAAATATAATGTTTGTGAGGGCCAGGGGGGTTCAAGGAGAAATCAATTCTCATTCCATCGAGGAAAATGCAAGATTGAAACAGTTGAAATTAGGTCATGTGCTGTGATTGCATGATTATGATTACATCGTTGCAAAATGCGTTGTAAATTTGTTATAGAATTGAGGAATTTGTAAATCTTAACAGCCGATATAAGGTCTCTTGTGACCACAGTTATAGCATGAAATATTGCAAACTCTCATTTTTCTCTTTTGTTGAAGAAATTCAATGTTGAGACAGTAAAAGGGAGACCTTAGCTGTGATCCCTTAAGGAAAATGTAGAGAAAAATCTTTTTTCATAATGATTGTGGGATTTGAAAATTGAAACAAAGGAAATAAAGTCTGTGATATGTTTCTATGAATACGGTTTTAACGAAATACATTTAAACAAAAAAGAAGCTCTTTGTAGACAACTATAGTGATTGCAAAATTAAACTAATTTTTGTAGAGAGAGAGACAGAGAGAGAATAAATAAAACAGCCAGAAGAAAACTAGAAAAACCATTAAATTAAATTTTTAATTTTACAGATGGGAAATGTATTTCAATGAAAAGAATTCTAGAGAGAGAGAGAGAGATAGACAGTGAATAAACAAAAGAGCTAGCAGAAAAATGAGAAGACATATTAATTTTGTCATTCTACAGATCAGAAATCTATTTCATGAAAAGAATACTAGAGAGAGAGAGAGACAGTGAATTACAAAGAGCTAGCAGAGAAATAGAAAAAACATTAAATTAAATTCGTACTTCTGCTGCTGAGAATTGTTTTTTTTTTCATATCAGGAATTGCCTCCAAAAACAGACTGGGGTCAAATATTATTAAAGAATCTGTACCAACCACGCAGGTGACAGGGACAGATCGACATATGGATACGGAGAGAGACCAAGAGAGAGAGAGAGAGAGAGAGAAAGAAATGAAGAGATCACAGAATTTTATCATACTGAATCACGTCATGTGGAATGATGAGGTTGCCATGCCTACGGGATTGCATCACTGGATGTAGAGGCTTATAACGAGTGCCTTACCTGGGCCCCATGGTTCCCTCTCCGTCGTCGGCTCAATCTCATGGATTTATTTCCTGCCGCCTTGCTAAAGGGCTTGGGGATGCAACAAGTAAACACCCTGTCAAGATGTATTTCTCTCATGAAACCTTAAAAATATGTCATATGGTTCTGCTTCTTAATTGCGTTGGGGCTAGTTGGTGTATGATACAGCTGTGTCTGATTACACAAATGCCCATGCATAATGTAAAAATATTCAGAGACCTAGTAAAGGTTTTATTGATAGTTGCAGTAACAAGGTTTTTGTTGTAATGATTGCATCTAATGTACATGTATTTAAGTTTCTCTCCTGGTTTTATAATATGTTGGGCCTGTCGGGCTGTCTCTCTCTCTCTTCTTGATTTTGTGGTTAGTACCGGTATTATTTGTTTTGTCAGTCCTTCATTTTCTTGCCCCTCTTTATAATTTTCCCTTTAAATTTGGTAAATTTCTTTCCCCATTTCTCATTGTAACAATGTTACTGTATCCATCTCTTGGCTTCAATACCTTTCTATCTCTCTCTCTCTATTCCTCTGTTTTCTATTTGTGATAATCACCAGAAATTGTATTTCCTGTTTTTCCAAAGTCTGTGTTTCCCCTTTTGTATTTCCCTTTTCCTCATTCCTTCCTCCCTCTTTTCTCACTTTCTCTCTCCTTTTCTCTCTCTCTCTCTCTCTCGCTTTCCCTTCCTTTGTTTCTCCCATCTCTTTTCATCTCCCTTAACCTTCATATTCAGTGTTAAACTTCCCATTACCATGGTCTCTAGGCCACCAGATAGCTGTAACAAAGATAAATATTCATGTCATTTTATATTCTCTTTGTGAATATTCTCTCCTTATATTCTCTCAGTGGAACTTTAGTGTCATCTGTCTCTATTTCATGGGATAATCTCGTCGGTTTTTACCTCTCCACCTCTAAAATATTCACAACCCTAACCACTGACATTCAGCTGTTTGCCGAAGGTTGTCCATTGGTATTCCCTCCTTGACACTCTGTAGTTCCCATCCTGTTCACACTGGACAAATTAAATGTGAACATCAAACATCGCAAACATTATTTGTTAAATGAACTGTTCAATAGAGAGACAGAGAGACAGAAACAATGACATAGAGACAGAGACAATGACATAGAGACAGAGAGAGAGAGAGAGAGAGAGAGAGACATAGAGAAACAAAGAGAGAGACAGAGAGAGGGAGAAAGAGAGACAGAGAGACAGACAGAGAGAGAAACAGAGAGAGAGACAGAGAGAGAGACAGAGAGACAGACAGAAACAGAGAGACAGAGAGAGATGATAGTGATAATAAAAATCTTTGCAAAAATGGGGAATTATCTTTACTTGGCCTATTATGTAAGTGGTCAAATCTAAATGCATTCAAAACGACATCACGTAAAGTTTAATCCTATAACTCACCAGATGATATTTTAAGTCGTCGACTTTTTATGATTCTGTCCACAATTATTCAATGCTACATGGATGTTACTACTTTCTAAAATGTGATTGTGTCTTTACTTTTGTGATGACAGAAAACATGATCAGTATTCCCACTAGCCCTCCATGCTTGAGCATGATTTAGCTGTTAAAAGAGGTTTTGAGATAGACCAGTATGAAAGGGGGGGGGGGGGGGGGGGTAATGTTGATTTGATCTTCGAACCAGGAAACCATAGAGATAGTACTGCATGCATCGCTTCCTTTGTATATAAATATACAATCGCTGAAAATGCTTGTGGGGATTTTTCACTTTCATTACAGTCACGACATTAAGTTGTATGAGCTTAGCCAGAATGATGGCCTTTTTATTGGGGGTGGGGGGGGGGGGGTGTATTTTTGTGCGATCATGCTCCTGTGCAAATTATCTCTTTTTTTATTTGGCTTAGCCATTCATTTTCCAGTCATTATTTTTCTTCATATCTTTGCCACTCTCTTAAGTCTTCTGCTTCTCTCTCACTCCTCTCTCCCTCTTCCCTTTCTCTCCCCTTCTCCCCCCCCCCCTCTCTCTCTCTCTCTCTCTCTCTCTCTCTTTGCTTCCTTTCTTCCTTGCTCTTTGATTTTCAATGTTTTTCTGTCCGTCTCCTCCTTCCGTCTATCCTCCCCTTCTTCTTCCCTTTCTACCTCTTTTTCAGTGTGAAAATATAGGGGGTGTTTGTACATGTGCAGGTAGTTGTACACCAAACAAAAAAAAAATCCCTTTTAGTATTGTCCCTATCATCAGTAACGTGACCCATTCACACCTTGATCATGTGATGGACCATGTGACTCAGCAGGTGGTCACATAGTTCATGGGGGCACTAGGGGTCACCAATTTTTTTAATTTGTTAATGTTGAAAGAGCATTAAACCATATGCTTACATCTACCGGTAGTAGAATTTAAGGAAGCGTAGAGGCTAAGCAAAAACTGAACGTATTACAATGTTACATTTTGATGCATTTTTGATGCAGTGTTACTGTTCATTATATGTTTTCTATTTGTTTGTGGGTGGGAACCAAAAATTGATGTGGTGGCATGTGCCCCCCCCCCCCCCCCAACTGGTATGGTATTATCTTGTGGGGGGGTAAAGGTCAACACGTGAGAATGACTATTGTTATAGAGTTGAAATGCTTCCTGCTATATAGCCTTCATGGAAAAGGAAATTGTCCAAATGCAGGAAGTCGCATCCGGCTGACTCATTCTCAAAAGTTTGTACAACTATCACATATTCTTTTTATTATTTTGTTGTGAAGCCTATTTGTATATCCAGTTGGCTGGAAAATATTGTCGAAGAAAATACATTTTTATGTAAGGAAAATAAGATAAAAACTTTACAGATCAGGAGTTGTGAATAAACTCAGCAAATTGTCTGTTGAAAGTTGTGAAACATGTATCTCTAAAGGCATCCTATCCTATAAAACAGATAAAAATGGGTCACATTTGCTGAATTGAATGAGTTGAAATATTTTGTATGCAGTCCAGATGCTCCCTGATGAGCTAACATCCATTTCATATCGCGCTAGATAAGAGAGACGAGGGAGAAGAAAGAGATGCCACTTTCATCTTCCGCGTCAAATATAGCTCCTTAGCTTGCCATTACTGCTGTCATTGTAGTCCCATACATATAAATCAATGCAGTGACCTTTGAAGGAATGACATGAAGATTCGATAATTTAATAGATGTGATAAATGCGGACATTCAGTAAGTCTTCAATATTTTCTTTCTTCTTTTCCTCCCTGAGCGCACATCAAAAAGATTGGTCAGATGTCTTAATGCTTTTAGTATTTGGGTTGACGTCCTTACAAGATTTCTTGATTTTGAAACCTTTGCATAATATACTATATATATATATTTTTTTTTGCATCTTATGCCACATAATTGCTGACACGTGTGCCAGACCGGAAAGGAAGAAATCATTGGATGTCTTTTACTTGTACCATTAACTAAAATAGTTAACCTTATACTGGAAAGGATTGTCCTCTATATTTAGCCTATGAAAATGTCAGGTATCCACATTTAAGAGATTATGAATGACGTTTTTTTTTCCTCTCTACAAAACCTCATTTACCACTTATAAATGTTGCTGTACTTCTGGGGATTGCTGAAAATGAGAAATTGACATTCAACTGAATCCTGTGACATTCAACTGAAGCATGTGATGTTTGAGAATCTGAAAGGAAAAGAGACTTTAAGAGAGAGAGAGAGAGAGAGAGAGATAGATAGAAAGAGAGAGATAGAAGGGACAGACAGACAGACAGACAGACAGAGAGGGGGACAGACAGACAGAGGAATGAGAGAGAGAGAGAACATTATGAAAGACAGAGACTGAGAAAGAGAGAAAGAGATAAATATAGAGAGGGAGGAAGGGAGAGAGAAGAGAGAAAGGGTGGTGGGAGGGGTGGTGGGGACTTAGAACAAGGAATGACCGGTATATTTGGAGAAAGACTAAGAACCTAAGCATTGGTATCAGGAAGATTCTAAAGGAGTAAGGTGGTTCAATGAAATGTATCTTATCCCAATATGAGTCTCTTATCTGTGTATTTCATTAATATTTTCATATTGATGTATCTTTTTGGTTTCCCTATCATTTGTCAATGGTCATAGCAACATTTGATTTCAACAGATTTTTGCACAAATAAATGGATGTCATACAGGATATATTTTCAGAATCACCCAATTTAGAATTAAGATGAAATGCTGTCTAGATAAGGATTGAGTTCCACAAAGGACAAAGAAGTTAGTCTGATGATAAAAATAATGAAATATATATTTTAAAAAGAGTTAACAATTGAAAAAGCAGTACACGTATGCTTTAATCAGGGGAGATTTGTGAAGATGTTTTTCTTGAAAGGTTCAACTCATATAGAGCTGTACATGTTTGAACCTTATTTATTAAATACTTCATTTAATATAGGGTAAAGAAATGCTGAAAAGCCTATTTTTCTCTTGATGTTTGCATCAAGACAATTAACAAGGCAGTATGCCTGAAAATATTTTCTCACAGGATTTCTCTGTGATAATATGTTTCAATAGTGGGTGACATTAGTAGTGAAAATATCTAGGCAATAGAATTGTAAACTGTAGATTATAATCAATTTCATTTCATTTCATTATTTTACAGGAAGGAGCGAATATCAACAAATCATTAACCACCTTGGGAAAAGTTATTTCAGCATTAGCAGAACTTGTAAGTATTTCTTTGATTTACTTTATTTTGTTGAGAATATAGTCGTGAATATAGCAAAGAGAGCGCAGAAAACAAATCAAATGCAATGTAAATATTACACTGTTCATCCCATAAAAATCATGTTTGGAAAAATATGTAGTTATAATGTTTGTACCTAGTTGTTGGACAGAGCTGTTCGAATTAAATGATTTTTTAAAAGTCTTTTTGACCCTGTTATTTTATTCTGACTGATTCTGTCCAAAGTTTGTTTGATTAAATATGAGAATTTATTTAGTTGATAAGGTAACATCCTTGTCTTCCTCAATATGATGTGAATCCATAGATATGTTGAAAAGTACATTGTTAGGAGAAAAAACATCGTATTAATTAATAATAATAATAGTAGTTCAGTTCTTGTATAGCGCATATTACGTTATGAAATAACATCTCTATGCGCTTCCAAAGAGCTTTGGACTTTATTACCCTGGCTTTAGCTCCGGCAGCCTTATCAGCGCACAGTGCATTTCAAGGAATAATCCTACCAGGTACCCATTTACCTCACCTGGGTTGAGTGTGGCAATTGTAGATCAATGTCTTGCCAAAGGACATTAGTGCCGCGGCGGGGCTCGAACCGCGGACCTTGTGATCGGCAGTCCGGTGACGTATCCACTCGACCACAACACCTCTACATTTGAACTAGCTTCAAATGTTGATATATCTGAAGTATTACTTTATTATATGCACATTATCATCATAATAATAATACAACACATTTTTTAAAACACCTTTAATAAAGCACATACAAAGCGCTTGAATCATCAGTATGTAAATATTATATTAATCTGATGAGATTAAAATGTAAAATCATTTAAAATGTAATAATTTCTCGTCCAAGCAAATGTTTGTAGCTCTGAATTTTACTTGTGCTGAATGTTTTTCAGTTTTTATTCCAAGGTTTGTGTGTGTTTTCATGTATTTTTTTGTTTGTGTGTTTGTTTGTTTTGCTTTCTTCAGTCTTCACAGTCAGGGAAACCAAGAAATATAAAGAATGTAAGACCCGAAATACATTCTCTGCATTTTGCATCTTTTTAAAATCTATATCTTGTAAAAAGCATGACATTAAATACATTCTTGAAAGTAATTGCACATCATTCTAACATTAATATCCATGTACTACTCAAGCTCTACTCAAGCTAGTGTAGCTTTCATAATCATGATATATCTTCTTTTAATGCATGAGGTCTAGAATATTAAGAGAAAAGTTAAAGCTCCCTTCAGACTTGACATGTTAAGCTACTTAAAAATAAAACCCACCGTTGCATAACAAATTCATGTTATGTGTAGATGAAGGGTAGGTTGCTGTAAGAGTACATGTCTGCACATAAGGCCTATAACAAAAATGTTGTATTGCCCTTTAGGTGCCAAAACATGGGTCGGTCGGTCAGATTTCTTCTTTTTTTTTTACTTAAAAAAAAAAAAAACACCCTCTTCGGGCTGATATTTCTTGGTTTTTAATGCTTAAATACATTTTTTTTCCTAAAAAACAGTTACCGGTAAACAAATTATTAAAAAAAAAAAAAGAAGCTGACCATAGATTTCAAGATTTTTGGGTCGGTCGCAAAGGGCAATACAATATTTTTTTTTTAGGCCTAACAATGGCCCAGAAGCTTACTTACTTCTGGGTTTTGTAAAATGCAAATAAGTGAAACTTATTACTCTGACATCATTTATTGTGCTATGGCAACTTCTTTTAAATTGGTTTAGCACATTATGTGTGATTGAGGCGTTAAAGGGAAAAGGGTGAAGGGGAAAGAAAGAAGAATAGACCATCTTTAATATTTATTCTTTGTCTTTTATATCAAACTTTGGTCCTTTGTATCCAGTTTCATGAAATATTCTTCTCAAAAGCATGGTAATACACATATTTCATGGCATCTCTGCACAATCTATACAGTATGTACATTTTACATTTCTCTGTAACACTATCGGCTATTACATTTTCATCAATTAAGTATAAATCTATACATGTATATCAGCTTGTTTCTACATGTATCTTTTATGAGGTTGTAGAGTCTAAGCATGCAAAGGACAAAATGGGGGAAAAACAAGAAAGATTTTACCGTATTTGCCGGCGATAAGGCCGCACCGCCGCATTGGCCGCACCCCCAACTTTGACATTTCAAAGAGGGAAAAAAAAAAAACGGACAAAACAAATTAATCATAATTTTCTCAAAAACACTATTTTTTTTTACAAACTGATACCAAATTCATCAATATTCTTATAATTTACCGGAAGTTTAGCTAAAAAAGTGATCGCAGGCAGATTTGGTGTCCGATATACCCCTACCACAATGTACGGTGTAATACGAAACTGCATGAAATGGGAAAACAAAATGGCGATTTCAGATGGATGTTCGCGGGAGCTCCGTTAGACTGTCCCTTCCTTTAGCTTTGCAATGCATTGGCACGAACTTAGATCAAGATCTATCGGCAAATGTTGTGTTAGGACGTTTATTTTCGTCTTCATGTCAACAATGCAAGATAAAATTGTCGGTAAGATGTTTGGAAATGTCCTGTACCATAGTGGTATTGTTATTTTACCGTTTCTAGTCCCATACAGTCCCATACAGTACGTGCAAATTTGTGTTGGTTTTGACTTTTTTAAATTTTTTTTTAACTCTTTCGTCGTAAAGGCCGCACACCGACTTTTTGATATTTTCTCTTCCAAAAATACTGCGGCCTTTACGCCGGCAAATACGGTAGTTGATTTTTTTCAATTCTTACATGAAAAAATAAAAGCAAGTTTTTTACATACTTCTGTGTTCTTAATAATCTGAGTATATTTCATTGCATGTTTTCCTATACATGTATATCATCATACATCTAGCATTTTACGAAAAAGGGATATTTAAATTCCTAGTCCTAGAGTATATCAAACATTCTTGACCTTTGCATAATCAAGAATTCCTCTATTTTGGTATTGAACAATTTCTAATTCGATGCCAGAATGTTCACTTTCTGTTTTCTGTGCATTTACACTTTCTATAGCAACTGCTTGAAAGGCCAATCGTCTCAATCTCTCACCAAATAAACCTTTTCTTCAGAAATATGTTTTTATGTATTCATTTCTATTTTGACTATTTTTACTTCTCATAAGAAACCTACTTATTCATTATGTATGACCTCGTCAAACAGTACATGTTCCAGTCCAGTACATGTGAGAACCTCTGAAACAAGCATAATCAATTTTGTCTTCTTGGAAATCCTGCATGTGCAATTACCATCACATTGTAAATATTTCTTATTGCAATGACGAACCTTCGTCATTGCCTTGTTTTCGTTCACATTCTTCTTATTAATATTCTTACTTCTTCTTCCTTCTTCTTGTCGTCCGGAATCCCATTCGTTTTGCACGTAGTGCTTGTTATTCCTAGTTAGGTGCTTTCCTCATGTCCTTTTCCTTTCAAATTTCATAGGCATAGTCTCTAACATCTCATCAAGGTCACTACATTCTTCGATTTTTGAAATCACTCATGCATAACCGTCCAGGCGCCATTTTGTCCGTTTCTGGTCCATTTTAAGGCCTTTCTTTCTTCCTTCCTATCTCAAATATACTAGATCCTACAACCTTCTAACAAATTCCTCTAGATAGTCTAAGAGATGTTCTTTCATCTGCGACGTATAACCTGACCTTCAAAATGCCATCTTCGTACTCAAAATTCAAATCTGAAACCGACTCCATCAAAAATCTCTCAAATTCTCGAAAATTTGACCCATAAATAATCTAAAACTGCCATAACTTTCTCATATAAATTCCGTTTTGTATTTAAATCTCACAGTATCTTTATCTCATAATTGCACATAGCCATGTCAAATTTCACGCTCCAATGGCTTTGCACAACATAAATAGCGCCCTCTAAAGTTCTGGGAATTGGCTTTCTCTCTGTGGCCGTATCTCCATAATGGCTTGGCAAACCCGTACCCTTTTTTGGATTTAGATACTTGAAGATATGCCCTTTCCAGCCATATACAAAATTATATACCCTATCACTGACCAAATTTGAGAAAATTGCCCTCCAAATTCGCCATTTTGAAGAAAATTGAGAAATAACTTCAACTTGCTCTAAACCGGCGATCTTTATACCTACATCAATGAAACTTGGCAAACACATGTATCCATATACGTGACAACTGTCTGCTAAGTTTAGTAAATTGTAATGCCCTCTTCGCCAAGTTATCGCCAAAAATGATGAATTTACTATGCTTTACGTAATAGCGCGTTTGATGCGTGCAGTACGTTTTGCGCAGATGACAATGGTTTCAAACTGACTGCACTGAAGTGCCCTTTCGAATGATACCAAGTATGGTATATGTTCACGCAGAAAATTGTGAGTAAATCGCATTTGAACAAGGGTCACTATACGAATTCCGCCGAGTTTCCGCCCTATTATAACACGTTTCGGCCATGACGTCATTTTTTAAGACTGTAATATTCGGTTGTGTTAGTATGGGCGGCCGTTCGTGCCAAAGCACGCGGCGCAACATGTTCATCATGCACCAAGTCCTATTGGTTTTGCACGCAGTGCTTGCGAGTCCTTTTTAGATCCCTTCCTCTATTCCAATTCCCTTCAAAATTCGTAGGCGGAGTCTCTAGCATTCCTTCAAGGTCACTAAATTCTTCGTTCTCCGGAAACCTTCATGCGTGACCGTCCAGGCACCATTTTTTCCATTTCGGGCCGTTTTGGTGACCTTTCTTTCGCCCTAACTATCTCCACTATCACAGAAGCTACAGATTTCTTACATATTGCTCTGGATAGTCCGAGAGTAGCTCCTTCGTTTGACACGTAGAAACATGGCGTCATTGCACGCACATCGTTGTGACACGATTGCATTTCTAGTTTCCTACTTAAATAATGATGGTCTTAGGAGAGAATAAGAGGGATTTATGCTCTATATTAGTAGTACTAATTATTATATATAATTAATACAGCTTGCATTCATACATAATGGATGATAGTCACATACAGAGAAGATGCCTCGTTCTGATTAAATTATAATTAAAGGATAATGTGGGGAATGGACCTTTTAAAGTATGCCTAGAGCAAAGAGGGCATTGCTAATAGGATAAAAGATATGCCCAAACCTCTCTTGGACACTAGGCCATCTTGTCAAAACAATTTTCTTGATATTTGTAAAGTTTGTAGTCTAATACACACTTTGTTTCATTCTTGATTTGTGTTTTTGAATTATTTTCATATTCATGGAACTATTGGGTACTGGTGTATTTTCTCATTGCATGCCATTGTTCATAGTTGAGCACTAAAAGGGTGATTACTCTGTTAAAATGTAGGAGTTAATGCTCTCCTGGATCTAAGCAGACCATATGTTATATCTGGGAATGCAAATGATGTTAACTTGTCGCCAAAAAAAAATCTCGGATGATAGTTAGAGCACCACTATTGCAGCTGCTTAGATACATGTTCATTCTCTGCAGCACATCTCTGCATCCCCCATAAGCCAGTCTTGGATGCATGAGATGGTACATCAGCAATGCTAACATAGCTCCTTAGAATCTTACATGTATGTCTTATACTATCCATCTATCACAAGAGCTCTCTGGTTCTTGTTCTCTCTCTCTTTCACTCTTGCTATTTCTCCTTCTGTCTGTCTATCTCTCTCATTTTATCCTTCTCCTCACCCTTGTTTCTCTTACTATTTCTGTATACTTATGTTGTTTCTCATCTTGCTTCTCCTTTTGGTTCCCCTCTAACGTTCTCTCTCATACTCTTCATTGACTGTTCCTGCCAAATTTACATTCTTGTCTCATCCTTGCCACATATCTGTATTTACCATAACCAATCATTCTCTCTCTTTCTCTCTCTCCTCTCTCTTTCTCTCTCTCCTCTCTCTTTCTCTCTCTCCTCTCTCTTTCTCTCTCTCCTCTCTCTTTCTCCCTCTCCTCTCTCTTTCTCCTCTCTCTCTCCTTCTCTTTTTTCTCTCTACTTCTCTATTTCCTTCTCTTTCTCTCTCTCTCTCCTTCTCTTTCTCTCTCCTTCTCTTTCTCTCTCTCCTTCTCTTTCTCTCTCTCTCCTCTCTCTTTCTCCCCTCCTTCTCTTTTTTCTCTCTACTTCTCTTTTTCCTTCTCTTTCTCTCTCTCTCTCTCTCCTTTTCTCTCCCCTTCTCTCTCTCTCTCTCCCTCCTCTCTCTCTCCCTCCTTCTCTCTCTCTCCTCTCTCTCTCTCTCCCTCCTTCTCTCTCTCCTCTCTTTCTCCTTCCTCCGTCTCCCTCCACCTCCCTCCACCTCCCTCCACCTCCCTCCACCTCCCTCTACCTCCCTACTTATAATACATGCTCTCTTCATCTCCCTCTTACACCCGTCTCACTCGCTCATCCTAGGCAGATTGAATTTGCTGCCTGTATTTGAAAGTATTGACATTTTACTTGGGATGCGATTTCACTTGTTTTCCAGCGCACCGGCCTCCCATTTTGGCTTGCAGTCTTGAGGCTACCTGCCAGACATGATTCAGCATGATAATCAAAAACCCACCAGATTGTTTCACTCTGTTTACAAAGCTTCTCAGGGATAGTGGTTCGATAGAGCTCTGGAGGGTGAGAGCGAGCTCTTAAGGGAGAGAAAGTGGGAGAACAGAGAGAGAGAGAGAGAGGGGGGGGACTTGGAGGGAGGGAGAACTTGGAGGGAGGGAAGAAGGAGGGAGGGAGAGAAGAAGGAAGGAAGGGAGAGGATGGGGAGGGAGAGATGAAGGGAGAGAGAGGGAGGGGGAGAGAAAGGACAGGAAAAAGAGAGGGAAAGGGAGAGAACGCAGTGTCCTCCTGCATTCCATCTAACCACTATTTCTACATCTATTACTTCATCTATTACTTCTTCATCTACTACATCTACATCTATTCTACTACTTCTACATCTACATTTACTACTTCTTAATCTACTACATCTACATCTATTACTTCTACTACTTCTACATCTACATTTACTACTTATACATCTACATTTACTACTTCTACATCTACTACTTCTACATCTACTACTTCTACATCTACTACTTCTACTACTTCTACATCTATTACTTCTACATCTACTACATCTACATCTATTACTTCTACTACTTCTACATCTACATTTACTACTTCTTAATCTACTACATCTACATCTATTACTTCTACTACTTCTGCATCTACATTTACTACTTATACATCTACATTTACTACTTCTACACCTACTACATCTACATCTACTACTTCTACACATACTACTTCTATATCTACAACTTCTACATCTACTAATTCTACATCTACTACTTCTACATCTACTACTGCTTCGTCTACCACTTCTACTTCTACTACTTCTACTTCTACTACTTCTACATCTACTACATCTACTACTTCTACATCTACTACTTCTACATCTGCTAATTCTGTATTTACATCTACTACTTCTTCATATACTACTTCTACTTCTACTACTTCTACATCTACTACTTCTACATCTACCACTTCTACATCTACTACTAATACATCTACTACTATTACATCTACTACTTCTACATCTACTACTTCTACATCTACTACTTCTACATGTAGTAGTCTACTTCTTCTACTACCTCTACTTCTACTACTTCTACATCTACATCTACATCTACTACTTTTACATCTACTACTTTTACATCTACTACTTCTACATCTACTACTTATACATGTAGAAGTCTACTACTTCTACATCTAGTAGTTCTACATTTCACTTTCAATTTCACTCCTAATTCCTTTCTTGTAGATTCTTCTTTCTTCTTCTACTTCTCCTTCTTCGTTTACATTTGTATGCTTTCTCCTCTCCTTTCCTCGCTCCTGCCCTTATTATCCGCTCTCCCTGGAGCTAGGCCATGTTGGTATCTTTAATTACCCCTCCGTCATTTTCATTTTCCGAACCATGTCAAGGAGACCCTCGTTGGCCAGCTTCCGCTCACACTTGCCAATAATGGCCATTCCCTTCTCCTGTTTCACCTCCGTCATGTTTATAATAAGATATGCGCTCTTTTCTTCTGCTCTGTCTTGCAGCATGGTCGAGTAGCCCTCCCACAATGTATTTACACAGAAGACTCGGTAGACTAATAAAAGATCGTTGGAACTGTTTGTTGGTTGTAGCCAAAACCACAAAAGATATTCAACATTCAATAAAAACAGGAAATCCTGCATTTTTGGAAACTCGCGTACATCATCCATTTGGAGTCAGAAAGGTGTTAAATTTGTCTCTGTGTAAACTGATGTGAGATAATACCCTTCTTGCTCCAAAAAGACAATATGCAAAGTCTCGGCTATATTTACTGAGATCCGTCTCCCCCACATTTTTATAAGGAGGGATCGTAGACTAACGAGATGTTTAGAACATCGCTTGTTACCTATAAATAAATTTGATGAATGGTTCAAAAGAAACGATTACGAACAAATAACATTGAATAAGAAGTAAATCCGACATGTTTAAATTCACCTCAGGTGTTCAAAGTGCTAGCATTACTGAGTTTCTGTACCGATAATATTCAGTGAAAGCCAGGTCATAACGAAATGCTATGGCAGGTTTGCTTCAGAAATAAACAAGCAAATTTGTGTACATTTTTTGATGTTGTGTATTTATATAATGATATGTATTTTACTCTGCCTACTGCCAATATAAGCACCATATTATTGATAATTAACCTTTTAACATTTCAATTAACCACTTTTTCTCTAATTACTCCTTACTTCCTTTTGCTACTAACATTGTCACACCAATAGTCAAGTATGCCCATTGATAAGGTGAGAGTCGTAACATCTTGTATCCAAAGAGATAATTTTGTGTATATTGTTAATGTATAGTGTTGTGACATTTGTGAAGCTGTATATTAAAAAAAATACTATTTTGTGAATGTGAATTCGCCCAGTGAAGTTGTCTCTTTAATAGCCGTAGTCAATTTTTTTTGGCTTGAATATACACATCATGTTTTGTGCTTTCTCTGATGTTTTTTATATGAAATTAGCTATATTTATGCAAATTTAGAATGTTACAGTGTTGCTTTAGTCATATTTTCATGTAGCATTAAAGCACTATATCCACCTTCAATAGGGAGGAGTGAGGATGGGTGTGTGCGTGGGGGGGGGGGGGGAGGGTGGATCAATTTATAATTTATAGCCATTCATGATGCTTTTAAACTGCACGATAAATACATTAAAAGAGTATTTTAGTTGTACGATTTCGTAACGATACAATATGGAGATCTTCCTCCTTCCTCAGATTATACCTGTGTGAGGGAATTTATTCGCTTTTAGTCACAAGTACTACACTTCAAAGTGTGCAAGAAAATACACCCATACAAATATTGCTCTGTTGCATGTGGTATATTATGCTTTTGAGTTGTCAAAGTTGTCATTTCATAATGTTGTAATTTTATTTTTATTGAGTTATATAGTTCTCCTTATACATGTGGCATGCCTAGTACTGGACCATGGATATGATTTCCAGCAGATCCAAAATATACTGCATGAATGATTATTTAGAACTACTTTAAGCCAATGGAATTCTCTTTATATGCCATTCCATTGCCTTATTTAAGATGAGCTTTAAAGTTTTCTTACACCTTGATTTATAACATAAATGTTTCTCGGATCCATATGTAGCAGCACTAACTTCCAGCTACATTATTCTCATTGCATGATGTTATATGCTTTATTGGTTTATCTCAAGCTTTGTGGTAGCCCCATATTCATGACTGTGTGGGTTGTCAACTTTGGAAGATTTAATGTGAAAGCTTTATGACTGTAGGAGGGATGGAGATGGAGAGAGATTTTGTTTCATCTACTCTGTATATTCATATGGGATGTAAGCTGTGATTTGATTTTGACAATGTACAACAAATATCATTACCCGAAATACGCAACTCTGACGTACGCTCTATAAAGGCAGATTAATTAGATGATGTATATTTATCTTCTTGTAACTTTTTTTTGAGCTATTATCGTTGTATAATATTCCCCTACTGTAAACTCTGCTTTTTGTACATTATTTGCTCATTATATAGATTATTATGTAGTATATATTGTGAGGTTGGGGAATCATCAAAATGACAACAAGTTGACTCTATCGCGAAAAAGAAGGTTAGACATAATATGTAATGTTTCTAAAGCCCATAGAACTCTATATGATCTTTCTGTGATCTGATATTGGAAAAATTGCAACTGGATTTGATATAAACATTCAAACACGTACAGTGTAAAATCTTATTGATCGCTAATCTGAATATTCATATGATTAATAAATCTTACTTTCAAGGGATTTATGCTTCTTTGGAGGAGGTAAAGCTAAATCTGCTCAGAATTATAGCAACGTCAGATCAGTAGAGCGATTGTCTGTGATTTAGTTGATTCCGCTGTTATTCCTACTAGCAGGCTTACAGTACACTAAAATGCTGGTTCTTAGTATTCTTGTCATTATCAGAACCTAAATCGGGGAGATGATGCTTGTTTAGACTTCCGAATCTAATATAATTGCCATTTCTTTGAAAATCGGATCGCAGGATGATCATATAAAGTGTGCGGTGGGCGTTAGAAACGTTGCAAATTATGTCTAACCTTTATCACCACTCAACCTTCTTGTTAACAGTCTCATATCTGTTTACCCTTATCTTAAAGCCCAAGTCCACTCCATAAATAACTTACTTTCAATAGAACCAGAGAAATCAGACAAACCAATAAAAAAAAGTTTGAGCAAAATCGGATAACTAATAAGAAAGTTATGAATTTTTAATCACATGAAAAACTTTGAAAATCACTACACAAATTGGCAACTCACTCATGAGTCTATGACGTATGGTCCTCACTATCCACTTATTATTTTCTTTATATTGATAATATAAATTTCCTATTTTCACCCTAAAAATCTTATTTCTTCACACCAGTATCCAAGTTAGATTTTTAGTAATATGTTTTTGTGTGGATGCACAAATAAAGAGTAATTTTTGTCTAGTTAAATCATGAAAAATTGAATTTTGATAAACTATTTATATAAAAATCAATAATTATGAATATACAATATTCAGAAAATAGTATCAATTTTTCAAAATTCATAAAAGTTTTTGGGAAATGTCATGCACGCAATATGATACAAATCATATAACCTGGGCAAAGGCATGGGAAATCTAGTTTTGGGGGATAAAAAGGGAAATTAATGGGATTAAACTATGTAAAGCAATTGATAAGTTGTGAGGACATGACGTCACAAACTGATAACCATCTTGGCAATTTGTGTTGTGAATCTCATTGTTTCATAGTTTTACATACTTTTTCAAAAATTCATAACTTTCTTATTAGTTATTCGATTTTGCTCAAACTTTTTTTGATTGGTTTATCTGATTTTTCTGCTTTTATTAAAAGTAAATTATTTTTCGAGTGGACTTGTCCTTTAAAGCGGGACTGCACTACTTGTAGCAAAAATGCCTAAGCGGTACGCATTGGTGCCCCATGATCCCCTTTTTCTTATGTTAATTGAGAGCTGATTTGATGAGATAACCACCTGTCAGTGACCTTGCAGGGTGGTCTAATCTCTCCTGGCCAAAGTAATGCAGACAGGCTTTAACCCATTGTGTTCCAAACAGTTTATATCGTCCAGTCATTAATTTGCATCTCATTTTTCTCTTCTTACAAGAAACGTGTTGGAAATTTAAGGCAATGTCTCAAGTTGTGAAGTTAAATTCCCTGTTTCTATCAAAGATAGCCTATCCACCCCCCCCCCCTCCTCTCCCCCTCAGAATCATAATTAAACTTGTCTCTCAAAATTTGATTTGTGATGCATGTTTAAAAACAGGCTTGCACAGTGTAAAGGTTAATGTTATTGCAACATAGGCAGGACACATATCAAATACACCAGAAGTAATTCATTTAATTCAGGATGGGTTGGCCCATGTACGTTGATGAAAACCATGTTAGCGAATTCCATCTCAAAAACGTGATACACAACCTGCCTTAGTGTCGCAAGATGCGTAAATCCAATTGAGTCATCCGGTGTCTGTAATAAGAAAAGTTTGAGGAATGTACTAGCAGTGAGAAATTTAATTACAGTGCTGTAGATGTCATTGAAAAAACACCTTATTTAACATTTTAAGGCTTCCATATTGACTGCAAGATAAATAGTATGGATTTTTATCTTTGGAAATGTTGAGTTCTAGTTATGTGATGGCATTCAGATGTATTGGGAAAGGTTGATTATTTAGTACATAAAACTGGTATACTGGGAGGTCTAGGAATCATTGATATGATTGAATAAAATAAAGAAATTGACCCAATCTTGCTTTGGGACCACATACATAATGTAGCATCCACATTTGGTACATACACTTACGCTTATCATATTATGAATATGAGAGCATTTTAAAGAGAAGTGTTTTTTTTCTTTTCTTTACAAGGATCATTTCTAATGGCCTTTCAGACTGACATCAAACTTCTCTTTAAAATGATTTCTTTTTTAGGATAAAATTTCACAGCACAATTGCATGTGTTTGTATCTGTTGCAGGATAAGAAATATAAATGTATCTAACATGCAGTCCGCCGCAGATATTCTGGTGGTATTTGTCAACCTTGGCAGGGAATTATTCAATATTCTATTGAGGAACACAGTGAAAGCAAAATATCTTTGTTATGTCCAAACTTGATAACAAATCTACTTGTTTCTGTTTCATGGAAAACAAACAAACAAAACATGTACATATATGTTTGAAGAAACAGTATGCAGCGCTTCATGAGTATTCAGATGTGAAGTTTGCTACCTATAGCATGCTAGAATTTAATTTCAGTTGAGGATAACTTTGAAAGCAAAAGTAATTTTCAATTAAAGGAAGCGATAACTATTGATTTATTCATGATGGATAAAGGTATGTGTTAAAATTGTCTGCCATATGCAAGCTATACCCATGGTGCGCTTGAAGCAAGCGCCCTACATTTTGAATTGATGTGATTTCTACCGCCTTTATCATAATTAATCAGGCAAAAACGATTGGTTTAGTTCATTTAGTTGGAATCGGGTAGGGTTTTCACACGTTTCTGTCTAGACTCTAGCGGCTATTGGTGCAGGAGAATGCACAATCCTGTTTACGACTTTATCGGTTATAACATTACCAATCTGCGGGGGTACCCTAATCCAGCATAGGAGTAAGGTAACAGCAGTGGCTAAAAATGAGGGGGCAGTGAGTGATTTAGCGCTGGAAAACTGAAAGAAAATGTACTCGTACATTATACAGAAATACACAATAATTATTGTTATGACATCTCACTTGCTCCACAGCGAATTGTATAGCCTTTGCATGGTTATGGAATTGTGGGCTACAACTTTGTTAACATATGGAGACTTTCCTTATGTCACACTTATTTATGTGGTGAATTAATTCCAACCAGCTGAAACCGATGCAAAATTAGCATTCATGCGTACAGAATAGAACACATTAATTATGGAAGCCATTACCAATTTACTCTCAGCCGTAGAGTTATTACAACTTAAAGAAGACCATTGAGTAGCTGTATTGTTGAAAAATATCCCTAATCTATTCTCACTGTAGGAGACAAATACAGTTGCAGAAATTATATTATGTATTTACTCTATTCATTAAACAACTGTTACAAAAGCTTTTCAAAATATCAGGGATATAAATGTTCAATATAAAGTGCAAAATGAAAAACTTTAAAAAAAAATTGCATTCACATGGGCATTTCAGGGAATTTTGAGTTCTGGGAAAGATGAAGACTAAGTTTCATGAGCTTTTTCATGTGATGTTAATTTTAATAATGTGGAAAAATATCCTAAAAAATCAATCTCCTGAAAATCATTGCTCTTCAAATGCCCTCATATCCAAAATATGGCATGAAATAACTGTTGAAATGTTTGGACCGAAGCTTCATGCCGCATGATTGTGCAGTATACATTCCAGTGCACTGTTTATGTGAGTTTCAGCAAAACTGTGTCAATTTATAATCATTCTGTTGATTCCAACACTTCACAGTAATTACAATTTCTTTTGTGCTATATAATCAACCTCTTTCAATTGCTTAACAGGATTTCTATTTCAATCCTTATGATGTACATGATCATCATACAAGGCAAATAGACAGTGGATGTTTACGTGTGCCTAGATTTCACACTGATTGTTATAAGTGTAGCCCAATTGTTTCTTCCATATTTGAATGGAATATGCTAGATAATTTGTTGAGAACGGCTTCCTCTGTCAATTCATTTAAGAGATTGTTTAAACAAAGTTGTAATTTGTGAATGGCTCAGCCAAACATACACTACTTGCATGTTCTGTAATATTAACATGACTTATTCACATAATTGCGACATAATCAATATTTTCCTATTGACATTACTGTTTACTAGGTTAATGATATACTGTATGTTTATTTTGCAAATGAGTATTATTTTTTTTAACTGTTTTGTACAAACGTTATAAAAGATGTAAATATGTTCATGTTTATTCAGGGCCCCATGGAAGACCACTACTTGTTGGTGAATGGGCTACCCTGTCAAAAGATTAGAAATAAATAAATAAATAAATAAATAAAGTACAGTGGCATAACCAGAAGTAAACTTTATAACTTGTAGGGTGCCACCTAATACGGACATGTTACAGAAACATCATTTCATAGGACAACATATATCTTGAGTATACAGTAAGCTTGCGGGTGCACTATGTGAGAGAGAGAGAGAGAGGATTGAGGAGTCCTGAGAAAGACTCTCTGTAATCTTTCTTGAGGGTGTGTAGTCCTGAAAAGGACTGTTTGTGTAGTCTTGAAAAAGACTGTTTGTGTAGTCTTGAAAAAGACTGTTTGTGTAGTCTTAAAAAAGACTGTTTGTGTAGTCTTGAAAAAGACTGTTTGTGTAGTCTTGAAAAAGACTGTTTGTGTAGTCTTGAAAAAGACTGTTGGTTATCTTGAGTAGATGTTAAACAATTTATGGTGTCTGGGAAAATTGGAATTTACTTGACTTTCATAAGAGAGGTCCTGAGTTTGATCCTATAGCTTGGAGATAACATACTTGGATGAGGTGTTCAACCAGTGGCGTAACGTGGGTCCATGCATTGAGGGGGCACCTACACTTGGTGAGGGGGGGGGGGGGGGGCCTACATTTATTCTGAAAATGAAATGAGAATTCACACGGCAATGGATTGGGAGTTTGGGAGGTGATCCATATTTTGTTATCTCGTCCGTATTCCTTTCTCCCTTTCCCTTACTCTCTTTTCTTGCTTTTTAGTCATCATATTTTTGTATTTTACACTATGTGATTGGGGGAGGGGCTGTACACCACTTTAGATATGTCCCTGTGTTTTACCCACTGTTAAGCTCAACAGCAAAGGTCAAGTTAGCAATTTAATTTTATATATGCTGTCATGATTCAATAATGAAATAAAATAGGGAATTTAATTTAAAGTATTTAGAGATTGGCTCAATTTTCCATGCAAACATTGCATTTTTCATGTCATTTCATAATATGGCAGCCATCTTAGATGTTTTTCCTTTGACTTGACCGAGTATTGAATATAATATTATTCCCGTAGAGAGAGTTTTAGCGTGTGAGTCACGGCTGTAACATGCACGTACATGTAGGTATCTCTCGAGAGGGGGACAAAGTTAGAAATTAACTTTGCCCAGAGAAAAATATGAATCGTGGCTTCTATTGCATTAATCAATGTGATTAGCTTATTAGATTTAGGGAATCAACTCAGTACTGCATTGGCAGTCTCGACGCTGCAACCCTTGGTCCCTGTATACAGTATAAATGTGTCTTTCTCTCTTTTAGCTCTCCATCTTTTTTTTCTTTTTTTTTACTGTCTCTTTTCTCACTTTCTTTTTTCTTCTTTCTTTTCTTATACTCCCTCAACATTCTTTCTTTACATTGTATTTTTCATCTTATTTCTTTATCTCTCTTTTCTGATTATTCTCAGTCCTTTCCTCTCCATTTGCCTTATTCTTTTTGTCTCTCATCCTCCCTCTCTGCTTCTCTCTCTTCTTTGATATTTCTTTCTCTTTCTCTCTCTCTTTCGTCCCTGTGTCTTAATTTTGCTTTTTACTCTCTGCACTACTGTATATCCCTCTCCCCTCCTTTTTATTTGTTTAAAAATAAATTCTATCCTTTTTCCATTTCCCTTATCATTACATTTATCTCTGTATCTTTCTTTCTCTCTCTCTCTCTCTCTCTACTATGTTCTTCTATTTCCTGTTACTCCCTAGCTCTCTAGTTTTTATGATATTTCTTCCTAATAGTTTTGTATTCCCCTCTCTCTTTTCATCATATCTGTATTTTCCTTTCTCCTCTCTCTCTCACCCCTCTCTCTTTCCCCCTCTCCCCTTTCCCCCTCTCCCCTTTCCCCCTCTCCCCTTTCCCCCTCTCCCCTCTCATCCCTTTCTCTTTTCTCCCCCTCTCTCTCTCTCTCTCTCTCTCTCTCTCTCTTCCCCATTTCTCTACTTTTTATCTGTTATCATTATCCCTATGATACACAATTAGTCCCTTTCCTTCCTCATAATGCATTCATTACCCTTTATATTCTCCCATAAAGCAATCGCCGCCAGCAGTACGCCAATCCTGTTCCATATGTTATGATTCTGCCCTCTCTCTACCGGTTTGAATGATGCACAGGGGGCCACCCATGAGGGCCAGCAACTCTTGCAGCTACATATGCTAGCTTTCACAAAAATATACGCCCGTATAGAGGGCTCGTAACACACCCCAAAATCTTTGTGATGCCTCAAGTATAAAGATTAACAAAGATACAATTTCTTTTTGTCCATACAGAAATGTGTATCTCATGCATTTGAGCGTGTTCATGTATATGTTAAGTTTTACACTGTACATACAACATAAGCACTTGTAGGAATAATCACAACATTCAAAGAGTTTTTGTCTAAAGCTGTTCCGTTTTAGTTAATAAATACTCTTGCATTTTGGGCATGCTTTTGCTGATTAGTAGGGCAAATCAGGACCTTTGTTTTCATTTGTTTTATTTTTTTATCCCCACAGCTATATTTTTTTGGCCCCATGTATTTATGAACTATGTCTTCTAAGTTTCTAATAAATCAGGAAAACAGGCAACCGCTCTCAGTATTGCGGATCACTTTGATTGGCCTGTGTGATAATAATACCATTCTTTATATTTACAATGATACCATTCTTTATTTACAATGATGTAAGCTAAACCAAAACAAACACCCTTACATTTGTTGATTAATTTAAATTGCCCTATGTACTGTCTTTGGGGATACTAAAGTCACACAACAAGTGTCATTTCTTGAGATAAATTTGTCATCGGTTTAAAAAAAATAAAATCAATATCCCCAATCACTTTGGATAGATATTGTAGTCCAAGAATCTTAATATCTAGAATTAGAGGGCTAGATACATTACTCATTGTTCTCCTATATGAAGGACTACACCTAAAGTCAGAAGAATACTTGTTTTGATAGAGTGATCATAAATCCATTGAATGCATTTTTATTTCAGTACTTTCCATTGACCTAAGCATGTGGGTTATCTTGTGACTAGTATTCATTTACTCTGGACAACCACTGATGTTGGGAACACACATTTAAAGCCCCACTGCACTACATAAAGCTACTTGTGCCCTCTATATAACTATATTATGATTCCCTTTTCTTATGTTAATTGATAGCTGATTTGCTGAGTAGTTCAGACAGGCTTTAATAATAATTCCAATGAACGCTGTGATTAGCTATGACATCCTAATATCATCAGTCTTACTTTAAAACATGTTATTTCACCTCATGAGAATTACGTCCGTTTTAGCTAATTGGTTGCCACGGCGCATTCTCCACGACGATGCCATTTACCCACGGCAGAGCATGCATGAATGATGCATGTATGATTGGATCAATGTATACTGTGTGCGTGTGTATGTACATGTATATGGGTAGAACTTGGTATACTTTATATGCCGTTAAGCTAGCTCCTTGCTAGCGGTGTCACGACAGGTAGACATTATTAGCTTCACACATGCACAGTGTGTATGTACGAGTGCATGGAAGTAATCGGGCGCCGGTTTATCAAGCCGCTCAAACATTTTAAAATAATCTTTGCATGATGGCGTCTAAATGTATACACAGCATTTGGCCTTTGCTTTGATAAAAGGCCAATGATGAAGCTTGTGTATTTTTATTTCATGTTTAATCCTGACATATCATAAACATTCAAACATTCTAACTTTAATATAAAAGTTGCATGTATTTGAAGATTAGCTTTCTGTCTATTAAATTGAAAGTGCTTAATTTGCTTCTTTTTTGTTTTCGTTGTGCTATTTACAATCAATTCAAGACATTGTATTAGCATGAAAAGTTGATGCATGTAAAATTACTTGACTACTTCATAGTGTACAGGTACATCAAATATGCAATCAGCAGCATGCAAATGCACTTGTAGCAGTTTTCTTACAAGTACATGAACATATACAGGTATATTTTACTTTTTTTTAACATATTTGATACAATGTAGATATTGTCGGTTGGTTATCTAGTCCGTTGACATTTTGGAAATTTTCTTGAATGTCCATTTACATACTGTCAAATACATGTATGTATTATAGCAAATTAAGATGGTAAGTGAATGAACGATCATTTTCTCATTGAAAGTGGCAAATTAAACAAAAATTGTCAAAATCTTCATTGCCGATTTCACAGAATTTAATGCTGATTTTCAAGTAAATCATTCTTATTTCTGAATGATGTACTGCAACAGCAATTGAATCCCACTTTCTGTACTGTTTGCTATCTTTCTGCTAATATATCATGTGGAATTGATAACATTCCTGATAGAAAGATAAAGCATAAACCTCAGTAAAGATGACACTGTGCACTAAATTGGATTGGATGGATTGGAAATTGACTCAACTTTTTTGCTCCCACATTTTTTTTCTTTTGAAACAGGCAAGTAAGAAGAAGAAGAAGTCAGACTTCATTCCATACCGAGATTCCGTTCTAACATGGCTACTCCGAGAGAATCTTGGAGGGAATTCCAAGACAGCCATGATCGCGGCTCTAAGTCCGGCCGATATCAACTACGACGAAACACTCAGTACGCTCAGGTAAGGAGGATATTTTTCATTATTTCTCTTGTCCTTACTCAGGACTGTTTGTCATGTTTCAGAGAAATTTACATTTTTACATTCATTTGATGTTTTTAAAGGATTGATAACAAATTGTTACTTATCAAGGAGACTACTCCAGAGCAATCCAGTGGTTAAAGCACTTGACTTGAAATTCAAAGGTTGTAGGTTAGATCCCTGATACAGCACTAATGTCCTTTGGCAAGACATTAATCTACATTTGCCACTCAATACCCAAGAGAGAAAAGGGGACCCGGTCAGATGATGAATGTCTTTTTAGTTGTTTACCTGAGCCAGGTTCTCAATCTTAAGCCATTTTGAGCTTAAAGCACTTTGTGCCTTCCCTGCTGCTTTCCCACAGATATGCCGACAGGGCCAAGAACATTGTCTGCAAGGCTATCGTCAACGAGGATCCCAACGCCCGTCTCATCCGTGAACTCAAGGAGGAGGTCAACCGGCTGAAGATCATCCTCAAGACGGAGGGCATCGACGTCGACACCAACAACCTCAACCACTTTGTGAGCAACGTCAACGCTGCCACCAACCCAAACCTTTCCATGACCCAAAAGATCCAGCTTCCCGTCAAAGAAGATGCCATGGATAGAATAAAGGTGAGGTCAAACTCTTTACTTGTAAAAATAGAGACTTTCATGACTTCCTTGAATTTTATTGAATCGCAATGATACAGGGGGGTGTTTCACAAAGATCCTAAGTTGGACTTAACAATTATGGGAAGCAGGTGGCATCTTTGAAAATATTTTGTAAAAGTTATTTTAAATGGCATAACATGTTGAATCAAGTCATTCATATTTTCTATTATCAAGGAGATTTTTATGTTCTTGATGTGGAATTTGTGAAAAGTCTCAACTACTTACATTTTTGCTTTTTAATATATTTTATTTTAAGGCTAAAAATGGCTTTCCACAATGGTTAAAGCCCAAGTCCACTCCAAAAATAACTTACTTTCAATAGAACCAGAAAAATCAGACAAACCAATCAAAAAAAGTTTGAGCAAAATCGGATAACTCATAAGAAAGTTATGAATTTTTAATGACATGAAAAACTTTGAAAATCACTACGCAAATTGGCAACTCACTCATGAGTCTGTGACGTATGGTCCTCACTATCCACTCATTATTTTCTGTATATTAATATTATAAATTTCCTATTTTTACCCTAAGAATCCTATTTCTTCACACCAGCATCCAAGTTAGATTGTTAGTAATATGTGTTTGTGTGGATGCTCAAATAAAGAGTAAGTTTTGTCCAGTTAAATCATGAAAAAATGAATTTTGATAAACTATTTATATGAAAATCAATAATTATGAAATACAATATTCAGAAAATAGTATCAATTCTTCAAAATTCATAAACGTTTTTTGGAAATGTCATGCACGCAATATGATACAAATCATATAACCTGGGCAAAGGCATGGGGAAATCAAGTTTTGGGGGATAAAAAGGGAAATTAATTGGATTAAACTATGTAAAGCAATTGATAAGTTGTGAGGACATGACGTCACAAACTGATAACCATCTTGGCAATTTGTGTTGTGAATCTCATTGTTTCATAGTTTTACATACTTTTTCAAAAATTCACAACTTTCTTATTAGTTATCTGATTTTTCTCAAACTTTTTTTGATTGGTTTGTCTGATTTTTCTGCTTTTATTGAAAGTAAGTTATTTTTCGAGTGGACTTGTCCTTTAAGTCGAACTAAGAGTTAAGTTCAACTTAGGATCTTTGTGAAACACCCCCCAGTACTCTGCAAGTTATGATTGAATTCCTTTGCAGCATGAGACTCTTCCATATCCTAACTTTTGGGGAATGTGGCTAAAATTTAATGTGCGTGAAATTTTCTTGATTTATGATACTCAGTATACATGTAGTTTGACTGTAGACTTCTGTATTGGGGTCTTAAGGATCGTGCAGATACATGTATGAAGCTGCAAAACCGGCGCTTAAGTTTTTTTCTTCTTTATGACGTAAAGTGTAGTATGCTTCACATATCTGTATCTTTAAACACAGAGCTCTTTGAATTTCATTGTTTTTTTGTGTATTGTTTTTGTAGGAATCTGAGAAGTTGATAGCCGAGCTGAATGAAACATGGGAAGAGAAACTCAAGAAGACAGAGGCCATCAGGTTACAGAGGTAGGTCCCCTGGAAAACTTGTCTTCCTCCAAGTATGTACAGTACTTAAAGATAAACTTGAGTTCTGGTAAAAAATTTAAAAAAATTAGTTCTCACAGAATCAAATGAAACTTACACTGAATGTTCAAGATTACAAATAAATGACATGTGCCAAACAATTTTGAAATAAAATGTGTAGTGGCTGAGTAATGAGCATAGAAAGATAAGGAAATTAAGGTAGTACTAGCCCCGACACCATTATGTAGTCCCACATGCATCTTTCTGTGTACAGTGCTTGTTACTTTACCAAGACTGGGCCAAGTTTCTTATCATTTTGATGACTCCAGAAACTTTCAGTGCACACCAGTAATTGCATGCTACATGATCAACTGTTTCTGATCCATTCCACACCTTTTCTTTCACAATGCAATCGCATTACCAGAACTTACCTTTATCTTTAAACCTGTGATGTAGTGGCCACCTGTATGACAGGGCCCAACCGCAAAGATTCAATCAAACATCAAGCAATAAACCCCAAATAGCAACAACAACAAAATTGTAGCAAAATGAAAACAACATCTTATTACGCACATATATCAGTGGGTATGCATTGAAGCTCCTGTTGCTTATACATTAGTAAAGTTGTGTTTCCCCTTCCAATCTCATGTTTTATATTTACCTGAAAGATTGCAGCTTCTTCTAAGCAATTTTAAAATTTGGAAGCACCAAACAATCTAGAAGTGGTGGTTTAGCCTTGTTTTGTAGACCTCTGTTTACCTGATTTTTATGTTTATATATATTACCGGTAGTATTAATTTTGTATTGACCCTCCATTTTCAATTGGTTCAATAAAAGACTTTAGATTGACACGTATAGTGTAATAATTGCTGCTGCAAGTTTTTTAACTTTATTAAATCATATAATATCACAAAGTACATGATATATATGGTAATTGATGTGTGCACACTGTAATATTTTTGTTTTATTTTAGAGAGGAGATGTTAGCTGAAATGGGTGTCGTCATGAGAGAAGATGGAATCACTGTTGGAGTATTCTCCCCCAAACAGGTATTTTATTTCTCCCTCTCTCTCTTTCTTTCTCTCTCTCTCTCTCTCTCTCTCTCTCTCTCAATTTTTTTCAATTTTTGCTCTCCTAACCTGATGACTATAGAATTATCTCATTTCTAATACAGCAGTGAGCCTGTTCTGAATAGTTAAACGCTTAGTCTGTTTTGATTTCACTGTAAGATTTAAAAACATTCATATATATAATAATATTATATATTTGTACATTTTTTATATTATTTTTTTAAACATACATGTAACCATGAGAATACCTGTGAATATTGCTAATTTGTAGGAGAGTAGATGATTCCCTTCACCCTTTGCAAAACTTTACCCTTGATGAGGCAATAAAAAGGGGGGATCTTTTGTCTACCTTTTTAATCTCGACCGTAGACTCCTCATCTTGTGAATCTGAATGAGGATCCACTGATGTCTGAGTGTCTGCTCTACCATCTCAAGCCAGGCATAACAAGGTACACATCATTTATATACAAATCTAAAATCTCAAGATGATGTTGGTTGTGATGATAGTGGTGATGATGATGGTGATGATGGTGATGGTAGTGATGATGATGATGACTCTAATGTATAATGATGATGATCATCATCATGGTAGTAATAGTATTGATATTAGGGCCATTTACACTTGCATCTAAACACGCCCCAAAATACCAAACCGGAGCCTGACCGCGATGTTTCAGTGATGTTACCAAGGCAACTACGCTTTACCGGCAAGAATGCCAAGCCCGAAACATTCCAAATCGAAGTGTGATTTTTTGGCGTGTTTGGCAAGTATAAACGCTCGCAGCTGAAACAACGCGATGTTAGGTCACGTGACTTTAGGAGCGGGGCTAGCTGTCCTCCTTGGACTGCAGCAACCACAGCGTAAAAACAGCTGGTCGAAGAAGCATTTTGCATCGGAAGACCGCGCATGCGCATTACCAACCAAAACATCGCTGGGCTTTTCAGTCAGTGATGTTTCCACACATGTGTAGGAGCGCAAAACATCACAATTTTTCGAAATGAGGTGTTTGACAGTATAAATGCGCCTATTGATGGTTGTGATGATGATGATGCTGAGGATGTTTATGATGGCTATGATGGGAAGAATAAAATGATTATTGTTGTGATGATGATAACAACAAAGAAGATGATTGTGACAACAATGGTCGCAATCTTTGTAATATATTTCTGTGTCTTTATCGTTCATCCCATAGGGTGGGGCTCACCGATGCCAACGTGACCCAAGACATCCAGCTAAGTGGGTCGTACATCAACGAGGAGCATTGCATCTTCGAGAACAAGGACAGTCAGGTCACCCTGAAGCCCTTCGATGGTCGTATGTGCTACATCAATGGCTCAAAGATCACAGAACCTACGCAAATCTTTAGTGGCAAGTCTTGGTTTTCTTTAGAATTTATTTGATTCATTGACCGCTGATAGTTATTCAATTTGTATAGAGTTTAACATCCCTCTAGTTTGGTTAAAATTTTGTTAACTACTTCTAGTTGTATGTGGAATATGCATCTCTTTAAAGGGCAATATTTTTCTTGGAACATCGTACGACATGTACATGCTACTTATTGAAACAAATAAGAAAGCCCACCAATAATTTTCACTTTTGACCAGAACTCAACCATCCCTTTAACACTTGGGTTGCGTTATTGCATTTCTGGTTGCTTGTTTGCGACACGTATAATTTCGCACAAAAAGATAGGCACCATGTCGGAACAATTGCTTTGTGTAATAAAATGGTTTGCAAAATTACCCTTTTCTGGTCTTAAAAAGTTCCATGACAACCCTTTTAACACTGGTATAATCTTGCACTGGAAAAAGTTAAAAATTCTTGAAGAAGGTATATCTATCTTATGATAAGTACGATATGGCACACCTTGCTTCAGGAAGTGCACTAAACATCCTTCTGCTCCTCTTAACAGGTTACCGCATCATTCTTGGAAAGCATCACGTGTTCCGCTTCAACAACCCTGAGCAGATCCGCCAACAGAGGGAGCTATCCTCCTCTGTCCAAGGAGGACAGGTGAACGACGAGGTCCAGGATACGAGAGGTCAGGGAGATGGAGGCGACACGGAGGGCAAGCCGGACAGTAGAGACTGGTCATTTGCACAGAAAGAACTGCTGAAATATCAGGGCATTGATATCAAGGAGGAGATGGAGAGAAGGTAAGGAAACGGAGGATAGATGGAAGGATAGGGGGAAGGGAAGATATGGAGGGGAGGCCTGTTCAGCAGGTTAGTAGGAACTGGTCTTTCACACAGAAAGAATGCTGCATAATCAGGAAATTTATATCAAGGTAGAGATGGGGAGATGGTAAGAAAAATGAAAGATCAATGAAAGGAGGGGGGATGGAGTGATTTGGAGGGTAAGCTTGATCAGCAGGATAGTAGGAACTGGTCTTTCACACAGAAAGAATGCTGCATAATCAGGGACTTTATATAAAGGAAGAAAGTAAGAGAAGTTAGAGAAAATACAATAACAGGAAGGTTGTGGTATGTAATATGTTGCAAGCCCAAACTCAACAATTGAATAGCAGAAACTTGTCCTTTGCACATGAAGAGCTACTGTGATACCATGGTATTAATATAGAGGAAGAAATGGAGAAAAGGTAATATAGATTGAAGGAAATCAATCACAAAACATCACCCCTCTTTACTAGTAGTATTTAGAGGTATTGCGATCTTCACTAATTACTAAGTATGATTTTGAAGTTACAGAATGGTATAGACATGACAGGGTTTTTTTTATGTGGATGTGAACTACAAAAGTATACACGTTTTATTAATGAATTAAAGAGTTATCATAGAAGTGAAATTATTATTAAAGTTAAAACTCTTTTTTTCTTCATGTTTTATTTGAAATAAATGAGCGTCTAAAAAATATACACTTTCTTCATGTTTTCATTTTTTCTTTCACTTTCAATTGTGTTTGCTGTATCTCCTTTATTTTATTACATCCTTCCTTTACTTGTAAATATCCTGTCAAATTCTCTTATCACCCTAAACCTTATCCTATTCATTTCTTCATCCACCCCAAAAAAAAATCTCTCCCCCCCCCCTCTCTCTCTCTCTCTCTTTCTCCCTCCCTCCCTCCCTCCCTCCCTCCCTCCCTCCCTCCCCCCTCTCTCTCTTTCTCTCTCTTCTCTCTCTCTCTCCCTCCCCCCTTCCATTTGCTCTTGCTCCCTGTCTGTGATCTCTTCGCTTCACTTCTTCGCCACCAGACTGCTCGCCATGGAGATGCAGTACAAGAAAGAGAAAGAAGAAGTGGACCAACTCTTAGAGCAACAGAGACTGGTACGTATCCTTTCTTTCATTAATTCTATCTCACCCAATCTTTGTTATGAAGTTTACACATATACCTAAGTCAAGCTTATAAGACTAACACATTGGACTGAGCAATCAAAAATATATCACTGAGAATGGCTAGGGTTTTGTTAACTGTCAGTCAGGATAAGAACCTTCTTCTTTTCTGTACATTGTGCCAGGAGATTGAAAAAAAAAACTTTTTCTGTAATACATCCCCAATTTATTCTGTCATATGAAGCCGATGGATATATTTTTAATATAAAATAGCAAAGAAATGTGTATGCATATGTATGCCGATGTAATATAGATTTCAGTTATATCTTCGAAATACGAATGAAAAACAGTGAATGAAAATCAGTTATTAAGCTATGACAGCACAAGTTCTCTTTACTGTGAAAAATCATTGGATATACACTTATAAGATGTAGTATGTACAGATGTATGTCATATTTGTTTGAAACAATTCTGTAAAATTGATTTTATGTGAAATATCACACAACTATTTAAAAAAAACTTTTTTTTTTTTGACTGACTATTAACTTTCAACTTTCACACTGCTTCTTTCTTTGACCGCTAGGATTACGAGAGCAAACTCCAAGCCCTCCAGAAGCAGATGGAGACCCAGAGCCTCCTCTCCGGCAGCGTTTCGGGCGACCTCAGCTGCGATGACGACGACGATGACGGCCTGGAGAGTAAGTTGCTGACCATTTTATTTCTGGCTGTCCTATTTTGGTACATCTACTATTTCTCCATGCTTATTATATCCCTCCTCTTCCTCTTGAGTTGCTACCTTGTGCTCATGACAGAGCTCAGATGACGACGGGGGAAGGGGAAGGGGGCAAGGGAGGGGGTGGACCGAAGGAGGGGGAAAGGAGAGGAGATGAAGATGGGCAGAGGGGAACAGAGGTTTCGATAGTCCGGTGGCAGAGATGCCTTTGAAAATTATTAATGAGATTCAATTTTTGTTCTCGCTTTCAACTTAAGTTGCAAATCTCAGCTGAGCTTTTAATCCATGTTCACCCATGGCACCCTAAACCGCCTCAAAAACTGCCACTCCTAAATAAAATGACACAAGAATAGTACACTTCATATTTTTGTATCTTTAAACACACAGTTGAGAAAGTACTTTTAGGGGACCTTTTTACATAAAGCTACTTTAATAGTGACTGCAACTTTCCATTGATTTACGGTCTATGCAAAAAAACAAAAAACAAAAAAAATCATTTTGATATGGCAGTTTGTTTTACCACTCAAGTGTGAAAGGGCATTTAAGGGGCTCGGCTTCTTCACGTGTAAGCACGTATTTGATCAGTTGAAAGATGAAATATGTATTTTCCAAATACTTGCATCTCAGCATTCCAGTCTTGCAGAAAAAAAGCATGCATTCATCTCTCTTTGGCAATATCACGTCCTGCCTCTATATATCTCACAAGGCAATCCCCATGAGCTGATAGGAAGAGACAGTTCATGTGAAAATAAATTTCTGAGATAAAATATCGCACCCTCTTTCATCTTCTCACCCCTCCTCCTCCCCCTCCCCTTCGCCTTCTCAATCCCCATCCATTTGAATTCAAGATTTAAGATAGGGATTCATGTGAAGTGTAGATTCTATATGCATGATACATGTAGACATTTTATTAAGTTCCATACACATTTTATTGCAAAGTACCAGACTTATTTTATGTCAAAAAGTGCCAAATCTTGGAGAGAAAAATCATAAATTCTTGTCTATTAACACTGAGTCAACACTTGGAGTGTGTTGTCATGGAAACAGACCTTCATTTCTGCAAATTATTGATGAGAGCTTCTCCGTTTCTGAGTCATTTAAGATAATGGGGGTAAAAAATGTTTTATTCTGCTGAAAGGTTTTTAATCCCCATACATGTCAACTTCAAAAAAGTATTTCTGCAAAAAACTGAACAGTACTCCTCAAATACAGTTAGATTAATAGAGGTGGTTTCAAACGCCCATCTATGCTGTGTCTAAGATCTTTTAAGCCCCCCCCCCCCCTTGAAGAAGAAAAAAAATATATATTTCTAGAAATTGACAAAAGATTTGTGCATGTTAAAATTTGGTGTCGTGGAACATTATGTTTGTAAGTTCGGTGGTATTCCTTCGGCTGAGTTCTTACTAAATTTGCAAAAGTTTGTCTGTTATCCATATGACTGTGTAAGAGGACAATGAGTCTGTGTCAGGAACGATGATTTTGTTGATTGCTTGTGTCTTGTATTTTGAATATTTTGTACATGCTTGTGCGAGTGTGGGTGTGCTAATAAGGGAAACTTGAATGAAACATGCTGTATAATTCTGGTTGTTCCAAAACAGGTTAACCTTTTTTAAAAATATCATTCATCATAAAATATTTGTACCTCTTTCCCTATATATATTTTCATTTAATTTATTTATTTCCACGTCAAGATAAAACCAAAAAAATACATATAATAAAAATGAAATGAAATGAAAAGCACATAAATGGCTTGTTAAAATTGATCCTCACAAAATATTAAAAATAACAATAACTTTGGTACATAATTTACATAAAATAAATACTTCATGTGCAATCGCTAACAATTATCTCTGGAAATTAAAGAACTGTGTAGATAGGAGCAGATCTTTAATCGTCATGCTTTTATCACATTGTCAGTAATTGAGAGTTACAGAAAAGAGATAATATCTATGTTCTAAAGTGACACTTAATTTAAACCTGAAAATTTGAATCGGTTTTGGCTGCAAAGAGTCAGTTTAAAATGGTTAACATTTATGATACAGCACTTAACTATGAATTGCAAATAAATTGGAAACTGACTCGAATGATTTGATCACAAAGTGCTCAGTTTGTTTCGAGATGATGTTTAAAAAAATATTTATTCAATGTTAGGAAATTGATGATGATACATGTATATATGCTTGGACCAAAGAATATATCAAACCGTGTTTTAGTTAGATGATCTGTTATTTATCATTTTCCTTACATGATGATGTGCTTCTGGAAAATACAGTAATTTTTTTGTTTAGAATTGTTTTTGACAATTTTTCTTGGTGTTTACCTTTTCAAGTGCATGTCTGTTTTGTTTAGATATTTCATTTCCTTGTTGTGTACTGTCCAGTTTTCCAAGAATTTGATGTATTCTGTGATTAGAAAAATCCTGTCTTTAATTGTGTCCTTTTCTTAATTAGATACCGGTAATTATTTATTTTCCTGAAAGAGAATATATCATTTGAAGTTTTTCTTGAAGTTTTTCTTATTTTGGTTTCTTTGCTTTATCTGTTAAAATATTCTATTGACAGTCTTATGATTTTACATGTTCCAGAAAAAGTAATTTATCAGACCAACTTGCCCCTTGCAAAATAATGTAAATCTGTCTTTTTTTTTAATAACCCTTTTATTTCCAGTTTCCATAAACAGATAAAGAAAATCTCATGATTTAAAAAAAGGATGTAATCAGAACTAATCCCTATATTCATAATTTCAACTTCAGATGAACTACAACAATAACAAAAAAATATGATTAAACCTGTTTTCAATTACATTATAACAGTTTATTCAGATGAAAAATTTTTTAAAGTTAAACTACAATTCAGACAATTTCTTTTTTTTATTTTGAAATCATTGATCATGGTTGATGATCATGCTCGATGATCATGCTCATCAAATTAATATAAGACTTTTATTTATGGCCTTGAACATGTGATGTTAAATTTGTTTAATTCAGTTGTTTTTGTCATTAACAGACATAAAGTAAGTTATAATTCCATCCATATATACCTTTACTTTAAGTTTATTTAACATGCTCGAGTATACCTTTGATTATGTTAAAAACCTTTATTATAGTGACTTTAAAAGACTTGCACTAATATGAAACTGAGTACTTCTCCATCTAGAGAAAAAAGCTTTTTGGCTCAAATTAATAGACTCTGGTGAGACATATATCCTAATTTGTACTACCTTTGTTGTACTTTAAGTTACATCATCATCATCTACATATATACCTACACATTTTGTACTACTTCACTTCAGCATTTATGGGTATATATGAGTTTACGTGTTTATTTATTTGAGTAGGTTATATATTCACTTTCTTTTGAAATATATTTATTCATTGGATATCAGGAGTATTTCCGTTTCCATGGTTACTCACCTCACGGGACGTTGCAATATATCATGATTATGCACCTTTGTATTATTCTGTAATTTTTGTCGTTTTGTCACGATTTTGTAGAAAATTGTACTAAAAAAAAAAAGGACTTGATATGCATTTCCCAACTGTATTCCCAATGGTATACCAAGTGTCAGTAGGGCATTAATGTATGCCTTCCCATAAGCATTATTGTACTGCAACCAAGTAGTACTATAGCTTATATATTAGGTCCATGCTGCAGTTTGTCTTCAAACTAGTACTGTGATTGTGCCCAAAGCTAAAGTGTCTAAAAAAACACACTTCCTTTTGCAAAGACAATCAAACTGGCTTCCGTTATTTACATGGTTTTCATAAAAAGCGACCTTTTTTGTACTTGATTAATTTGCATATAAACTGATTTTGATGTATGTTTTTGCTACGTAATTGATGTTAAATTTTTTATACTTGAAATGTATTTGTCAGGCACATTGTGGCATTTGTGTTTAAGAAGTCTAGATGTACACATGTATTGGTAAGGTAAACATAACTTCTGTTGTATTCACTTAAATTAATAAAGGGATGTGCTCGCTGTATTCTTGTAATATATATATTAGTATTCATGCTTTTATTCATAATCGTATTCTGCCAAAAAAGCTATTTCAACTCCAGGTTTTATTTACTCTAAAATAAGCTGGGTTTTCTTGAAATTACCTTTTTATTTTGCCTAAAATGAAGATTCTTCTGATTTAAGGCTTGATCAGTTAATCCCTCATTATTGTTTTATCAATCCTTGTTGAAATTCTGATTTCTGTTAGTCCAACGAAAATCTGCGTAAATTTCTGAACTGGAAAGATGATATGAACGTATTTGTTTTGATGATGACTCAGAGTCACAAAAAACCTCTGTACCGCAACATTTATTACCTTTTGAAAACCACTTCACCAAAAACTCAGCAAACTGTAGATAGTTGCGATTCCTAAGACTGAAATGTTATATGTAGATCATAGATTCTAAAATAGTTGTATTTTTTCTTTCATTTGTAAATGCGGTCTATAAAACAGTACTGGCTTACATACATGTAAAACAATATATGCCATATAGTAAGACTGTCTAGCTTTATATACTATGTAATCATGCTTTGTAAATATACTTTTAAAAGATGCAATAAATTTTTCTAATAAAACAAAGTGCCTTGTGTTTAAAGTTGTGTAGGAGAGTTCGTAACAGGAATTTTATTGTAAATAAATAATATAAGTAGTGATTTTTGCTTTATATGTGAACAAAAAATCCCAGAGTTTCTTTCTTAAATTATTGCATAAGATTAGTGAGATATACATGTAACCATCCCTGAATAAACCTTTTTATTCCCTTGGGGGGGGGGGGGGACTTGTCTCACAGGTTTAATTAAATGGTAGACATATACTACATCTTTCCATCTTTAGGTAATAAGTAATACAGGTAGTGTGAATAGATTCCCAATGCTTTCCTTCAGATTAGGTTTATTTCCCAAAGGATGAAAGTGATATATATGGAGGCTACTACATGTACATGGTGAAGTGCACTCAACATATGTTTGACATTTCATGCATTAATTTGTGGCATGAGAATGGGATGATTTATCGGCTCACTCCTTCTTCACCTTGAACCTATTCTAGTTATGCGGTCAGTCCATAAATATGTTACCAGTCTCACTCATACTGTTGGTCTTTATACACATATTAATATCACCATCACATAGACACACCGTATACACACACTCACCGCATATGTTTGTATGAGGTGTGGAGGTGCTTCGGAAAAGTGGACTGCTAACTGGTAGCGGCATTCCGTAACATCCAGAGTCATTAATCTCCGTCAGGTAACGATTGCCTAGACATCTGCTATGGCCATCAAAATTATGGACCATAGTAGACCAGTGAACTTGATGAGGGGAGGGTGGGGTCAGATTGGGGGGGGGGGGGGGGGAGATGAGGGGGGCAAGATGGGGGAGACTAGGGTGGAAGAACATACTACATGTAGAATAGGATTTTGTACTACATACATGTAGTTTTAGGGATGATTGAGATCTTATATCAAGGCTTGAAGGCTGGAGTTTAACCAAATAGATATTTACCAAATGAGCATCGATGATACACTTGGAATAGAATCATACCAGCTGTACAAGATCATCAAAATGAATCTATAAAAAATACATTCGCAAGCTGAAGGCCAGTTTCAATGATGGGAGAATAGATTTATTCTCAGTAAACTAGCAGTACCCTATTAACAAACTGATAATTGATTGATAAACTTTTTAATGACTTTCTAAATCACCCTCACTATGCAATCTAGAACAAAAAATGAAATGCTACCATGTTTAAGTAACAAAAGTATGCTACCCTTGCTAAGTGCAAGATTTTATTACAGTGATTTATGTCCAGAAATGTAGGGATTATATATGCAGAGCATTAATCTTCCCCAATTTCTCCTTGCTCCCTCGCACCCCCCCCCCCCCCCCCCACTATCAAATTGTGCACTCTAGAGGCTCCAGCTGAGCCAGAAAATAGTCAGGATATAGTTCCCCTCGGGAAATTACTACCACTCTTGGCCTTCCGACCCCAAATCTCACCCCCCCCCCTTTCTTGGCCCCTCCCCTTACACCTCCCCTTCCAAAAAGTTTCTGGAATTTCCCAGCATGCACTAGGGCTGACTCATTTGCATTTAAGAAGCCAGAGAAAGAAGAAGAGGCTCTACGGTGCTATCCCTTTATACGAGTCATGAGTTATTTTTAGTTTGATGAGTCATGCCAACTACCACTGGGGCCCCCCTTTTTTACACATCATAATGATCTTGACACCAGAGACCTCTCGCTGCTTGATGCATGCCTGGCTAATTGACGGTATGACTCGACTTCATCTCTACGCAAGACAATTAAGATCTGTCCGTATCAATTAAAGGAGTCTCACGCTTAGTGCTGCCCTGATGAAAGAACTCTGAGTTAATTGATTGTCTCCTCATAAAGGGATACAATTCTTGATAATTATCTTTCAAGTTTTCAAAATGACACAATGATTTTTTATTTTAACCAACAGTAGAATTGTACATTTCCTATAAAAGAAATTGTAAATTGATCCAAGCCAAAACTGTATTCTGGTCAATGCTTTTTAATTCATGTTATTCCTTATATGTTGTATTCGGTGGTGAAAGGGGGGGGGGGGGCATATAATATAGTCCAAGGGCTCTTTCCTTGTTTGAGTCTTAAGCTATATTTGTTTCTGCTAACTATCGAGTGCAAAAGTGATCATTTGAAAGAATGTACATGTATCACATTGTATGGCAATTTTTGTTAAGGCCAATATCTTTTTAGAAATATGTGTAGGACCTACATGTATATCAGCTTATGATAACTCTGATGTGCAGTGCCCAATTATAGGTACATGTTATTAGTTCTGTATGATCTGAAAATAAATTTTGAAACAACAAGAAATGCCATGATATGCTGAGCTGCATGTCTCCAGTACATTTGAAAAAAGGTGATAAAAGATTGCTTTACATTTTAAAATGTCATCTGTCTACTATAAAAGAAGTTTAGAAATCCAATTTCTCACGTCTACTATGGCAGTCTATGCCTTTTTGTCAAAGGGCAATTTAATGTCCTCAGTTGGCCTGAACAGTGTGTGGTGGGACGATGTCCCATCCAATTATATCCTCATTTTTCTGATGAAATAATTCCTTTCCTCTTGCCTCACATAATAATTTAATCACTTTATAATCTCTTGTGGTCTACCAAACTTGTACAGGAATTATAGATGACATCCATGTCAACTGCAGTTGCAAGTTGCAGACCCAGTTTAATATCTTAGTGTAAATAAAACCATCGTCCTGTCAGCAGAGAGACCGCAAGCTGGTAAAGTTGGACATCATCAATTCTTTCTCCACAATTTCTCTTGTGTGTACATACAGTAGTGACCTAGTTTAATTAGTAAATTCAGGTTGTCTTTTATTGCAATTTACTTGATACTAAAACAAGGGATGTGATGTTAAGGGTCTGTGATGGGAGTCTAGCTTGGTAAAGAGTGGTACATCTTATTTTAGACAAGTTGATATAAGTGAACAGCTTCTAGAGCAGCAGCTTTGGTCAAGCTGTGACAATTTAACCCCTACAGTGCCAGGCAGGGTATTTGTATGTACATCCCAGGGGCAGATTTAAGAGGGCACAACCAGCCCCCCCCCCCCCCCCCCAACGAAAAGGGAAACTCAATCTTTTTGTTGTCAGATATTTGTTTGACTGATGCTCCCTTCCCTCCTTTTTGCAGGGGATTATTGATCTATCTCTTTAAATTATACAAGCAATTCGTCAAAGAAATATTCTACTCAAAGTTCATATATGTACATCATCATCATCATCATCATCATCATAATTACGTGTAAACATATTCAATAAAGTCAAGATGATACGATCTTGATATAGCAGCTTACTGTAATATTCTGTGTCTTGAATATTAAACTTTAAAGACAATGTAGAGGTAACAAAAACAAGTAAAAGTCTTATACTTGTGGAAAAATAGTGTCAGAAATTTATAAAGGGATACTTGAAGCAAAGAGAGGGATCTGCATGTAAAATTTTGTCTTTGAGTGTAGGAGTGCAAAATATTGTTTCTTCATCCACAGTAGTATGTTTCAAACTGTAGCGATTTTTGTTTGAGGGCAAAAAGCAAGAGTGACAATTTATAATGTACAAAACGTAGGAATAGTAAAATAAAACGTGAGAAGTTTCGACAATGTACATGTATTCCAAGGGAAGCTGCACTGCGAGACAAGCATCTTGAAGACCAACATCACTGCAGAAAAGATGGCTCACGTATCATCGATTTCTCACCCCTGGAAACCTCTCGCTCATCTCCTGGGGCTGTGCCAGACAAAGACGGACTTAACAAATATTTTATATGTCTGCATCGAGTTTGGATTCAGCCATATTTACGAGCAAAGCTGGTTGTGTGTCTCCCTTATTCTGACTTCAAATTATTTTGCTCCATGATGACTTTTTTTATTCCAAAATACATCTTCATTAAAACTATGGCATGTTTTTCAATGTGGCTTTTAAACAAAGAAATGCTTGTGGCATCATCTTTCGCTTGTCTAGAATCTTGCTAGCTGTGTCAGGCATCACAGGAGTCTTAGCCAGTTCAGACTATAGGCAAATCATACAAATCTTGTATAAAGAAACGTCGTATGAAGAATCATCTTATATTGCGATTGGAGCATTCAGACTAGAAAATAACATTGTATAGAGAAACTGATTTTGAAGAGGTGATTTGACATGACAGCTGGCCTATCACCAGTGCACCGTACTCATGATAAGCCTTGCCCATTTATACAATTTTTGTATGATACGGCCCTTTAGATTCAAGCGGGACCCTGATTCTCTATCAAATTTTCGTTCAAAACTACGCTCAAATAGGCATTCCGGTATACGATGTTTCTTTATACAACGTTTAGACTTCCAGAATTCCAGACTTCCAGAATTCATACAATGAATTCTGGCAGTCTAAAGGCTGGGTAAATTACTCCCTTTGAGACTTTTTCCATGTAATATATATGTTTTCTAGACTCTGTATAGCAGAAAAGTGATTAGTATATTGCCACTCAGATGCATTTCTTTGTTTATAAGTGCCATAAAAATGTGCCACAGGTTTTGTGGAGATGCATTAATGCTGATAGTATTATAGAAACAAGGCATCTTACAAATACCAATGAAATGAAGATTGACCGATGTTATTATTTGAATAAATAGGGTGCGCAGATTCTGCAATTTAAAAAGACATTCTTTTTTAAATCTAAGATGGTCATGTGATTGAAGGGTACTTTGTGCATTAATAATATTTCTCTGACAGCTATATCTAAAAAGGAAAATTAACAGATGACTTGAGTAGTTTTTTTTGCATGGAAATCTAACATTATTTTGTCCTTTTGTCAAAAATTTCAGGATGAAAATTATTACCGGTACATACATTTTTGTTTGTTTGAGGGGAGGCGAAATATGCTTTTTGAGTTATTTCGAGTTAGTCTGCTCCTTGTACACTCCATTGCCTTTTAACATTAAAACTCAGGGAATGTTTGACCTTTGATTTAGGAGGAACATGGAAGATTTTCAAAACCTTTTTTGGGAGAGACTGTCATTATGCATTTTGAAACATGGGAATATAATAAAGACAAAACATCGACCATTGAATAAATAGAATGCACATGCATAATGTAGATATTACTTGAGAAAAGAAAAATGAAAAAGAACTAAGAGAAAAACAGGGAAAATGTTATTTTATCATGCAAATGAAATCACCCTCGTAAGGAATATAGCTTACTTTTTAACCTGTCAGGAAAGATGCTACACTAATATGTTTTCAAATGTAAGTGTAAATATGTTTCCACTAATAAGTTCATGTGTTGTTCATAACTCACAATATATTACATCTCTATCTCCTCTGCGGGGAACTTCTTGTCGGCATTTAGTGGTCTACGATTGATCTTTGTTCACTCATAGTTTTAACAATGGAGATACATGTACTTGTAGACCTTAATGTGTACATGCACCTCACAATGTATCGTTTTGTGTACTAACATCCATCTTGTTTTGTAATTCTATTCATTACTATTGATATTTGTGTACTAATTGTAATGTAAATCACACCATGTTTTCCTATCAATCTTGTGTTTCCATTGTGCATGTTTCTAGCCTGAACCTAGAAGAAGAAGAAGTCTAATTCTTGCCCAATTACCCGTTCATAGTAGCGCAGAAATGTAGAGTAGATGCTACTGTATCTTTAGACATTTTTTTTTTTCACCAAGTGCCTTTCTTTCACCGAGTATCAAAGAGTATCACCAGATGAGGGTGAAATCAATTTGAAAGAGTATGTGACATTTTGTGCGAAATTAACGATATTTTCATCTGAGAGCTAGTTGACACCCTTCTAGGTCTTTAGAGATGACATTGTATCTGTCAAGAATCTTGTGATTTTTTTCTGATGTACAATGGCTAAAAGGAAGAAAGTGACAAAAAATATTTAACAGAAGAGGAAAAAAAGGGATTTCTCTTTTTTGGACAGTATGAAACATATCCAAGGAGTTCATGCCATGTAGTTAAGTGCTATGAAATGAAAAAGGCTTACGCTAGATATCTTCACAATTGTTTACAGGGTATGGTTTGTACTTTGTCCGTGGCCTACTGTTTTTTCACTTAATGATTTTCAGAGAAGAAATGTCACTTACTTCCTTATGCCACTGTACTCTAGTTCTGTCCTAGATGTCAGTTATCAGGAGCAAAAGGAATTTGGTTCAGAATAAAAACAAGAAAGAAATGGGAGCACTCAGCTTGCCTTGCTTGGTTTCCATGGTAACTGATCAATTTGCATGAAAGCCATATATTTTGTCGCCCATCCCCGGGGATGAGTTGAGAGAGTGAGAAGTGAAAGTGAAGATGGAATCAGGAAGGTAAGTTGACTGCTCCTCCTCCTTTCAATTTTGCCGATATCTTTCCTCTTTTCGTTTTGCTCCATGATAACTGTGTGTCTAGCACTTTGGAGGTCCACTGCAAAGGCGCTTTTACTCTATCCCGGCCCAAACTTCAAGAAGTTTTGATATTGTTAATTTCATTAAACATGTATGAGCCACTTCAACTAACATACCTACTCCAAAACAAGGAAAGATTATAATGAAGCTTGAAATGAAGTAGTTCCCTCAATACCTAAATAGAATGTTGACAATATTTATGTATACATATTATTTTGATATGTGTACCTTCTTTAATATAAGTTTATGACGCATGGTACATTTCAGATGCCTTTCTAAGTATCATTATACATTTGTTGACAATCAATGTTTTATTACCATGTTCATGTACTGTACATGCATATGCAAAGTTTTTAGTTCCACCAATTACTTGCATTCAGTGAAACCAGTTTTAGGAATGATATTGTAATATTGATGATAATTAAAATTGCAATCTTTGTTCTTATTTTCTTGTGATCTGTAGGTCAATGGACAGCTAGTGAATACCGGATTGCTACGTGGGTCTGGAGAAAGTGGAGATTTTATAGATTTACTTCTATAAGGGTAAGATTAAATATATGTTTTATATACATATGGTTTTCCACTGACTCTACAGTTCTCTCTTTCTTTCTCTCATCTGTCATATTCTATCTCTTTTTTCCTTTTGTCCCTCTGTTTCATTTGTTTAATTTTCTTTTGATTAACTTTAAAGTTAGAAAATGAATTTGGTGTTGTAGGATTCTGTTAGATACCTGTATTGCTTCCATAATAAACAAATGAATAAATAAATACACCCAATTATGTGTCCAAAAGGTTATTGAAAGCAAGATTATAATGGTTTAAAAATACCATTGACATTTTCTTTTAAATAAACACTTTATTCATGATAACAGCTGTGATTTCATTGTTGACATATACCTTACAAATACTGTTCAATTTTAAGATTAGGACTATTTTTCCATGTTCAAAAAGTAAATGTTGATCATGTATTTTGTAAAACTTGTCTTGAATATTGTTATTTCATACATTTGTTCTCAGATGCAATTCAGCTCATTTCTTAACTGTTTTAAAATCATGTTAAATACATGTAGGACTCTTTATGTCACAAACTCTTTACATGTTAGGCTCCTATCAAAGGCTTAAAGGGATCTGGTTACACTCAGATTCTGAAACAAATTCCTGGATTTAGCTCATGCTGCAATGATAATTATAAACCTTTAGGTCAGTCAGGAACTCCATGTCTTTTACAAGCCGATCGCCTGTCTGATTATCAAGATATTAATGATTGGAAATCGAAACCAAATTTTGTGTTTTCCTAACATTTTCATAACACTACAGTCTATTGGGGAAACAGGTAGGGTAAAACCGATCACTCAAAGATTTTTACTTTTTTAAAGCACTTCTTGATCATTTTGAAGCACAGTTTTTTGTTAGGGCTTCAATATTAGACCATATCACAGACACTGATAACATGTAGGGCCGTGCATCTCAGATTTAACAATGTCTTTAAGGTGTCGTAGTATTTCTTGTAATTAGTTTTTTCCAATGATTCTCTGTCTTTGTGTTCAGGATGATCTGTGGGGTAATGCTATATTCCTCAAGGAGGCTAACGCAATCAGTGTAGAACTCAAGAAGAAGGTAAGATGGTGATGATTCTCAAGATGAAATCATCCGCTCGGAGCCAGAAGGGCATTTAATGATGTCATTTAAAGGGGGTGCAAACTGACAAGACTACGTGTCTTTCCTGTGGTCTCACTTGGGGGCCAATCGGGTATAATGCGACTACGTACGCGACCGCAGCTGCAATCACGTGCATGCAACATACGCGATCATGTAGAGATTAAGCCGCTGACTACTGTTAATCAAGTCCATTCGTTTACCTGCAGTTGTCCAAAAGGAGACGTAGATGGCGTTCCCTGTATTTGTCAGTTTACACCCCCTTATAGTAATGTCCTTCTGGCTCGCAGCAGATTAAATCATTCTGCATCAATACCTAAAAAGGGCTTGATCGCCAAAAATAATTGAAAATTAGTACCTAGTGGTAGTAGTAGTAGTAAAAGTAGAAGACCTTATTTGATTACTTGTTTAGGACAAGGCTAATCTGCCACAAGAGGTCTATGATTTTCATGTAGATTTATTGCTATATGTATATATGTGTGTAGTCTATAATTAATATTTATTTGTTTTCTACATGCACACAGGTATGTTGGAATAGAATTTTGATATGTATTCAAATTGTTTTATATGTGATATAATGTGTATATACATACATGTACTTGTACGTATGTATGTAGACAAGTGGAGAAGCAATAATGAAACCGCTATATGAGATACAAAACATATAAATTTTTAGCTATTTTGTTATTAAAACTAGCCTTCTTCAAATCTCGTAAAAGGGGCACAACAGTAACTAAGTGCGCAAAGTTCAGATAGAAGAAAAGGAGAGTGCGAGAGGAGAGTATACATGTATACATAGATACCTATTCACAAGGGAAGATTAACTACATGTACAATGACACCCACTTTCAATAACATAACAATAAGAAAACCAATTTTGAATGTGCATGTAAATCATTACTTTCTTCTCCACATGTACCTCTTACCCTAACAGGTGGAGTTCCAATTCGTCCTCCTGTCTGACACGCTCTACTCACCCCTCCCCACGGAGCTGGTCCCTAGCAGCGAGAGCGCAGAGGTCACAGAGAGACCCTTCCCACGGACGGTGGTAGCCGTCGAGGTGCAGGACAAGAAGAACGGAGCAACGCACTACTGGACCTTGGAGAAACTACAGTGAGTGTGTTACAAAACAATGATAAATTATTTGTCAATGGAAGATGGAAATGACTCTAGAAGGAACTATGCAAATTATTAAATGGTTAAGGATGAAAAGCGAAAAAATAAATTCATATTAATGGCAGAATACACATTGAATTGGAGCTAACTTCTAGTATGCATGCTGCCACTACTGGACCTTAGAGAAACTACAGTGAGTGTCTATACAAAACAATGTGAACAATCACAAGAAAAAATTATGAATTATTTGTCAATGGGAGACGGAAATGACCCAAGAAGAAACTATGCGAAACATTTGAATGGTCAAGGATGAAAAACGAAAAAACTATTTAATACAAACAACAGAGTACACATTAACTTGTAGCTAATATCATTTTAATATAGTGCCGACCCATCACCCATCAAAGTATGCGTGCTAGCATGTTAGGGTACATTGATTAGTCTAATCACAAGGTGCTATATAACCTCAATGAGTTACAAGTACTAGCATGATTATGGTATGCTACTCTACAAACAAAAAAACTTTTTGTATTCCTATATTGATTAGTGGGGAAAAAACATTGGCAACTTTTTCTGTATTGACTTGCAATATGATGGGTTTATTAGCATTATATTACACCAAACCCCCTCATTCACAAATCATGGCCTTTCAAACTTTTTTGTTTGCAATGGTAGGAAGCGACTAGAGCTGATGAGAGAGATGTATGACAATGCTGCTGATGCCACACCTACAAGCCCAGATGGTAACATGGGCTTTGAGAACAGCGGCACATGCAGGGATCCGTTCTATGATCGGTTCCCATGGTTCCGTCTAGTTGGAAGGTATGTCTGTTTGTTTGTCAGTTTGTTTGTCTGTCTGTGAGTTTGTCTGTGAACACAAGTTTTTTTTTTTTTCAACTTTCCAAATGTTTTAGATTTGATTACTGAAGTAATTGATATCACTGCTAATAATGTGGATGGTGTTTTGACTGAAAGGTATCTGATAAATGTACATGAAATCAAACAATAGTATACCCGTGGAATGTGTTTTCTTCAAAATGTAATCATTTGATAGGCACATTAATGATGGTGTTGTAGACAATTAGTAGAGATCTACAAATGACTATTGGTCATATTGAGATCTACTTTTATTCTGTATTTCATGTTATAGACTTACATGCATACCATTCACTCTTTGCAATCACGTTCATTAGAGTCAAAACTGCTTTAGTGACCACCTGTCTACAAAGACCACATTTCCTGTTTCCCTTGAAAATAGTTTCTAATTAATGCATGCACTGAAGGAACCTGTCTACAAAGACCACCTGTCCTCAAAGACCACCTGTCCACAAAGACCACTGTTTGTGTTTCCCTTGGGCGGTGGCTATAGACAGGTTTGACTGTACATGTATATTCACTACCATTCATACCATTCACTCTTTACATTCAGGTCCTTTGTGTACATGAGCAACCTGCTCTACCCCGTTCCTCTGGTCCATCGGGTTGCCATCGTCAACGAGAAGGGAGATGTCAAAGGTTATCTCCGCATCGCTGTCCAGCACGTCCTACCGGACGATGAAACTCCAGACTACGGGTCGGGGGTCAGACAGTCTGGCATGGCCAAGATACAGTTCAATGATGATGAATACTTCAACAGGAAGGTGAGGAGGAGGAGGATAATAATGATGATAATAGCTGGTTCTTATATAGCGCTTTTCAGGACCAAAGGCCCTCTTAAAACGCTTTACAGATATATATATATATTATTATCCCGGTCTTCTGATTCAGGCTTAGTGGTGGTGATGATGATGCTGTCATAAATAATGATGACATTGGTGACAATGGTGATGTTAATGATGATGACAGTGATGATATGAATAATGGTGATGATGTTGATGATGATGGTGATAGGGTTGGTGATCGGGATTGGGATGAGGATAATTGGTTTGTGGTTGAGAATGAAGCTGGTGCTGTAGGTTAGGATGATAGTGAAGTTTAGAGTGTGGGTAAGGGAGGGGTAAGAGTGGGTAGGGGGTCATGTGGAGGGTGAGGTGGACGTAAGGATGAGTGTGAGGGTGAGGATGGGGTGGGTTAATGATGTATGTGAGGGTGGGGTTAAGGATGTGTGTGAGGGTGAGGGTAGGGTTAAGGATGTGTGTGAGGGTGAGAGTAGGGTTAAGGATGTGTGTGAGGGTGAGGGTCGGGTAAAGGATGTGTGTGAGGTTGGGGGTGGTGTTAAGGATGTGTGTGAGGGTGGGGTTAAGGATGTGTGTGAGGGTGGTGTTAAGGATGTGTGTGAGGGTGGGGGTGGGTTTAAGGATGTGTGTGAGGGTGGGGTTAAGGATGTGTGTGAGGATGAGGGTGGGGTTAAGGATGTGTGTGAGGGTGAGAGGGTATTAAGGATGTGTGTGAGAGTGAGGGTGGGGTTAAGGATGTGTGTGAGGGTGGGGTTAAGGATGTGTGTGAGGGTGAGGGTGGGGTTAAGGATGTGTGTGAGGCTGAGGGTAGGGTTAAGGATGTGTGTGAGGGTCGGGTTAAGGATGTGTGTGAGGTTGGGGGTGGTGTTAAGGATGTGTGTGAGGGTGGGGTTAAGGATGTGTGTGAGGGTGAGGGTAGGGTTAAGGATGTGTGAGAGGGTGAGGGTAGGGTTAAGGATGTTTGAGAGGGTGAAGGTGGGTTTAAGGATGTGTGTGAGGGTGGGGTTAAGGATGTGTGTGAGGGTGATGGTGGGGTTAAGGATGTGTGTGAGGGTGAGGGTTGGGTTAAGGATGAGTGTGTGTGTGAGGGTGGGGTTAAGGATGTGTGAGGATGAGGGTGGGGTTAAGGATGCGTGTGAGGGTGAGGGTGAGGGTGGGTTAAGGGTGAGTGTGTGGATGAGGGTGGGGTTAAGGATGTGTGTGAGAGTGAGGGTGGGGTTAAAGATGTGTGTGGTGTGGGGTTAAGGGTGTTTGTGAGGGTGAGGGTAGGGCGAAGGCTGAGTGTGAGGGTTGGGATGAGTGTGAAGGTGGGGGTGAAGGATGAGAGTGGGGATGATGACGTGGTTGAGGGATATACATAAAATTTATTTATATTGTTTCTAATAGAAGCCTTCATTGTGATGGTGATAATGATGGTTTCGTTGATAGCGATTATGGTTACATTGGGACTTATAATAACAAATTATTACTATTGTTATGTGGATGAAATATTTGATTTTTTTTTTTCACAACTGTAATTTGCCATGCTAAATGTAATAATAGTGAAGTCTACTTCTTTCCATGCAAATATGCTTTCTGTATTAATGTTCTTTGTATTTATTTCAGCTAAAAAGAAATACATCCGGCATCAACAAGGCAATCTGTCGTTCCAACATTTCAGAGGAGAATGTGCGTATCGTTGAAGGGCACAGAGAAAACTCAGACATGGGTATGATATGAATATTTTTTCTTCATCATTGGTTTGTTTGTTCAATTTTATTTCTGCATTTTTCAACATAGTAAAAAAGTAATATATAAACTAGGTACATCAACTTCTAAGTGTAACAAATGCTTTGGAATACAGTGTCTGATCCATTAGTCTTTTTCAGTAAAATGTATGCAGTAATCAACTACCGGTAGTTTTATTTTTTCCATTAGCTTAGAAGAACTAAGTTCCTTTTTACAATTTTTTTGATAAACAATCTAGAACACATGTATGTACATGTAGTTAATAGTGATGACAGTAGTACACTGTATAACAATGATATTTCCTTTATGGGTTACACATAACACATTGAATGAATATTTCTATCAGCTTTCAGAGTGATTAGATATACATTTTTAGAACAAGAGATGTCTTTTAATATGCCCTCTCCATTTAATAATAATAAATAGTGAACATTTACAATGCGCCATGTCTGTCAAAAATGACACTCCTGGCGCAGTTGTGTGAAAATTGTATAATTGTGGGCATACAACCATCAAGTAATTCAAGAAAGAAAGTAAAATACACATAAGTTAAAGTTTAACATACTTCAGGACATAATTTGCAATAATAGAATAATACAATACAATGCATATTACAGTAATAAAAGTTATATAAGGGTTGTACAATGTAAGACATAATTAAACAAACTAATATGTTGAGAACAGAAATGTTTTTAACAGAGACTGAACTGTGAGTAGGAGTTCTCATTTCGGAGATGAGGAGGGAGTGAGTTCCACAGTTCATTTGTCTTATTATTTTTCTGTACTTTGTTTTTTTATTTCTTAGAATTGGATGAGAAGTGCCATGACATTGAGGCCATGAGCACCACCGAATCTATGACATCTCTCTCTACTCTTGATGCATGTGATGCAGACCATCTCAAGATAGGGTCAAACTTTACCTTCCGGGTCACGGTGCTACAGGCTTCTGGGATATCCACCGAGTACTCTGACATCTTCTGTCAGTTCAAGTGAGCACTTAATGTCATACCCCTTCCCCGGAATCATTTTCATAACTTTTTCAGTACATTCCTTGGTTTTAGGGCATGGGATATGGTTGTGTTCTTTTTCGATTTTCAAGTGAAAATACAAATCATTGATTATCTTATTGTACCTTCAAAACGACCTTAGAAAATATCTAAATGATGATGATGATGATGATTCACAGCATTTGTATGGCGTCATGTATCTGTTTAAAAAAACATTCAAAGGATTGCATGTATCAGTAAACTCCCCTTCAATCAATTTGATAGGGATTTCATTTATATTTCTCGATTAAAAATTACTCTATGCACCATTCACATGAATATGTGCTGAAAATATTATCTTTCATAAAAATATTGATAATCATACCTTGTGATGTTTGAATGGTATTAAAAAAGAAAGAATATAACTAGGCAGGAAATATTGTACTCTGTCTACAAGATTCATATGCAAAATTTACAAAGAAGGCAGTTTCATTGGCATTTATTTGATAAGAAATAATAAGGCAACCTTTATATTTGATACCTGTATGCACATGTACTTACTTTTCATCTTGAATAGATTTAAACTTTGAAATTGAACTGTCATTTTTCATTATCATGTTTCTTTCACAATAAATGTATTTCATCATGCCATGCCTTTATAAGATTCCTACACGGAAAGGACGAGGCATTTTCCACCGAACCTCTCAAAAACTCAGGCAGTGGTTGCCTAGGTTACTTTCATACGCAGAATGTGAGTCGAGCATCTTCAGACCCCTGCCACCATCACCATGGCAACTCAATAAGCTCCATGCATTGCGACGCAGGCCTATGAAATATTTTTTGTTTGTCTTGTGCAATTTGAGCTCTCATTTCTCTTTATTTGATGCTTAAGATGAGACAGAATAATCATGAAGAAGATAAATTCCTAAAACCTTGTGATAGCTGTACAAAGGCAAATCAAGATAAATCTGCCTATTAATTGTTTTTTTGTTAAGTTTCTTTCAGTAAAAATTACTTTTTTATTCCAACAAGAGAAAAAACAAAACATTTATTTGCAGATAGAAAAAGAATATTTTGGAATGATTGAACTTGTAATACTTATTTGATTTTTAATTTCAATCTTGTTTGAAATGTTGATAATGTGGTGGACTCTTTGAGTAAAAGCCACTTTCCTGTTTGTTTTAAAGACAGAAAGTATTTGATAATGTCACTTGGATCAAGGTTAGAATGTTTTTTTCCAAAGTCATATAAGCATCATTGAACAGAGATGAGAGCAATTATATTTTTTATGCATTTTGCTTTGATTTTATCTATAATTTCCTTATTTAAAAAAAAATTGAATCCCGATTTATTTTGTCCACAGCTACTTCAAAGCATTTGATTGGCGATAGATGTATGCAGATCGATTGGACATGTCACATGCATTTTGCTCACAATACTGATATTACAACACCACCTTGCTTGTGTTTTTCTCCTGTATTTCCCTTGGAGTTTTGGGGCTTATGATAAAGAAAAGCTTAATTATGCAATTGGCAAACTCTATTTTTCTCTTGCTTATGAAACACTTTCTTGAAGAGAGAATATAGACTTTATATCCTTGCAAAAATGCCCTCTAAAATGCTTTTTGCGAATGAGAGATTTGTATTCCTTTCTAGAAATTCCTTTCAACTAAAATATGTTGGAACCTATAAAACAGTTAAAATACTTGCAAGGTTGTGGTGAAAAATTATTAATTTCTTTCATTTTTCTTCAACATTTTGCATATTGCCATTTTTTTCTTCAAAAGCATCAAATTTCAAAATTTCAGTTTCCTTTTGTGCCTGATATTATTTCTTTCAGCAGAGTGGCATTTCACTTTGTTTCGCTTCTTTTTGAAGAAAAAAAAATTGATTTTGTATTCTTTTCAAACATTCTGTTTTCGCTCGCTATACAGCTTGCTTCACGGTCAAGGGGCGTTCGTCACTCAGTCGGTTGAAAACCACAGTCACTATTCGGGACAGTCAGGAATGCCCCTCGGCTTTTACTTTGTTCAAGATGTAAGTTGGGTTTTACATTTACGTTCAGTTGCGAGAGCCGTTCACGCCGTTTGTGGCTTTTCCCCCCGATATTTACAGTTTTGCAGCTGCTTGGTTGATTTGTCCATTTGCAAATAGCTCTTTCCATTTGCCCATTTGCAAATAATTTTTACTTTGAAATAATATGTGCAAAATATCTGTTTTCTTGAGTTAAAAACAGCTGGGATTTGATTTTTTGTCTGAAAAAAAATAAACCCAAAGACTGTTTTTTTTGTGAATAGGATTTAGGTGGAATTTCATATCTTTGTTTTACTGTATAATACATAATTTCCAGTGATATTATGTAAGGATGTAATGGGTTCTGTGTACATATTTATGCGGCAAAGATTTATAGATTACAACTTTGCATCCCACATATGTATTAACAAGTGTAAGGGAAATGACTGAAACAAAGGGATTTCTTCAATTTAGTAACTTCTTGATTGACCATTCCCATTCTGTTTTGAATGAACATACCTCCAGCTACATGCTGGACTATATGAAGGATTTGGAAAGTGGATGATTGTGTAAAAATATAATTTCGGATTACAGTGTAACTCAAACATTCTGGGATGATACTTATTATAATTATCATCTTTTGCTCCCACATTCTTTCTCTTTGGATAGCAAACTCAATTTGTAACTATTTTTTAAATCACAAACACTAAATTTATTACAATTTAGACTATGATGTAAATAGGGGGGGGGGGGGTTAAAAATCAATTCAAAACTGTTTTCTGGTGTATACTTCTTTTATTTTGTCATTTGAATTTCATTTTGTCATTGCTGCACTGCATATATCTGCATGCTTGCATGCTCACCCATGCACACTTATCATCACTTTGTATCCAAAAGTCTTAAGAATGTATTGATATACATGTATATATGTGATTAAGTATGATTAAGATATTGAAATTGTAAGTTATAATTATCAAAGACATGGACATTTAAGAAGACAAAGTACATTCATTTATTTACCACCTAGAATAACCATTGCTTGTCATGCCTCAATGCTTGATGTTTAATAAAAACTAAAAATGGAAAGCCCTGTGTTGTACTCAAAATCATCCCTTGATTTTCTAAGGTTTAGTGGATTCTATGACACATGCACTTCTGACAATTTCATACAACTAGTGAATTCCTAACATTAAACTTGAGCCAGCACCATACCTAAAGCTAACCCTAACCCTAAACCAAAACCTAAACCTAACATGAAACCCAGTTGCAATTCTAACCCAATATCTTTAATGGCATAAAGCAGATATCAAGTCACCATTTCAGGAATACATGTAGGTTATCAATTCAAAAAGACTTCTCCAATATTCCAACCACATTGTCTATTATTTCTCTGAAATGATTTTTCTTTCCTTGGTGCCCTTAGATATCGACCACAGTGACAAGGGCGTTCATCGACTACCTGAGGACTTCACCCATCGTGTTTGAGGTGTTTGGTCACTACCAAGCTCATCCCCTTCACACGCAGAGCCAGACAACCACTAGGTGAGCTTATATTGTGATGATGGTCAGAATAATGGTGTTGATGGTGACGATGATAATGATAACGATAATATGGTACCATAACTAAGGTGTTTCATCGGCTATATACACAGAGTCAGAGCACCACAACTAATGTTTGGTATACCAAAAGCTAATCAATTCACAGCCAACAGGATAATAACATGAAACAAGAATTCAGTAGAAATGCTACTTGTACTTTTAGATGATTACTTACATCTTTACTCATTTCTATATTCTAAACAGGAGGCTACAGTGAATTGAAGCAGATGACCTCAAAACGCAGATCAGTCATTTGTTAAAGTTATTGATAGGGATCAACAAACCTGTCATTTTTACACATTACTATTGGTGGTGACAATGTGTTCACGGACTTTTGCTGTTTTTAATTCCCACTTTCATTCAATGCTTATTATTTTCAAATGTATATTTTGAAACATTCTTTTTTTCTCTCTTTCTTTCAATTTCTTCAGATTGAGACCACTCAAGAGGGGTTTCCCATGCACACTACCCATGGCTACACCAGGTAACTACATCAACATCGATTTTGTTTTCCTCCACATTTTGATTATTGAAAAGTGTTGATTGCTTGAAGGAGCATTTAATTAATTTTGGGACGAATCTGCCAATGGTAGTTTCTATGTTTAATACAGGGCCCATGTGACAACAATATTTAATGCAATGTATGCATCACAATGGGGTTGAATTCACAAGATCTTTAAATAGATCTTTAATCTGATCCCCACTCGATTTATGTTACTTGTGATTTCAACTACTTTTACTATGTTCATCTTTTTATATTTGGCATATGCATTCATACACAATTTTATCCATCTGTTTTTATATATTGAGTGAATATATGAATTTAATTGACAGTTTAGCAACCGTAGCCACTTCTGTCTGTGTCTATTTGTATCTTTAACACTACGATAACAGTTTCGAATTTGATTATTTCTTTCTTCTTCCCTCTTTCTTTTCTCTCATGTTGCAGTTCCGTCCCCTAGGATGGGCCTGATCAGTACACCATGCACCAGCCATCTCCATTCCAAGCATGATCTTCTCGTCTACTTTGACATCTGTGAGCTCGCACCATCTGGAGAGTAAGTTCATTCCTTTGGACCACTGAATTCCCTCTGTCCCCTAGGCTCGATACAGAAACTACTGGATTCTCATGGGCAGTGGGTTGACTCTTTCAGTGCAGCTGACAATAATGATAATAATAATAATATAGAGTATTTGTAATGCGCCAACTCCACATGACTAATGTGTTCAGGCGCAATGGAGAGGAAAAAACTACAAGTACACAAAAATACACAACAAAAATAAACAACAACAATGTGAAAGTAAATCTACCGGTACTGGAAAGCCGCTTTGAACAAATGAGTTTTGAGGGCATTTGTAAAGCAATCTACACTTGAAACATAACAAATCTCTTGTGGCAATCAATTCCATTTCCACAAGATTTTAGTTGTCAGACATGATACTTGTAGTCCTCTTTCTGAAACTCTAAAGGTTGTACATGTAAATATGCAGAAAGCAAATAATTACAGACTACTCTAGTGATGGGACAAACTATCATCGCAGAGGGTGATCTCAGGCTACTATCTTCCCAAGATCACCAAGTCAATGAAGACGTCCATGTACATGTAGTAGGGTCTTTTTCCATGTCTAGTCATCTACATGTACATACATGTACAATACTAGTGACCTTTGGCAAGCAAGGCAATAATCTACATTTGCCACTCCATACCCAGGAGACAAATGAAGACCTGGTAGGATGACAAAAGCCTTTGTGTTTAATAGTAATTGCCATATGCCCTCACAGTGACCATGTGATAGGGTGGTAGGAATACTCCCCAGGGAGTAGAGATGGTGCACATTGTGCGTGAATGATACCGACGACCGGGTTGATAACATCTGTAAAGCGCTTAGAGACCAATATTCCGTATTAAGCGCGATATAAATCCAGATTACTACTATTATTATTATGATAAAGAATGAGTGTGATATTGCAGACTTGATACTTAACTTGACTCAAATTATCTTTACAGGTACCTCTCATCATATGTAGATCATTCTGAAGACATGCCTTGTAGTGGAGTCTTCCTCCTACATCAAGGTATCCAGAGAAGAATAGCCATCACCATCATCCACGAAGCCACCGATGAGCTCCTGTGGAAAGACGTCAGGGAACTGGTTGTAGGTGAGTTCATCACTCTTTCTGCAAAGTTTCTGCTGAACTTTGGAACAAACTGTCAGATTGTTAGCCAATTCAAAACTTGTCTTAAGATACATTTATTCAAAATTGCTTTTGATGATTAACTAACTCTGTTCGCATTGATGTTTATTTCATATGTCTTGTAATTTGTAGGTGTATTTGCATTTTCTTTTTGGTTTTTTTAATATGTAATTATTTATCATTGTATTTTGTTTGTTATAACGCTTAGAGACTTTGGTGGTAAGCGCTTTATAAGCACTGTTTTTATTATTATTTGTTATTATAAGAGCCTTTGAATCTGTTATAGCGCAATCTAACCTTTGTCATGAGTTCATTTGCATGAAAGCAGATAAGTAGGAGAAACATAATGGTGAAAGTTTGAAAGAAATCTGAGCAGTAATAAAGAGTTACATGTATGAATGTTTGAAATATGATATCATTACTAATTTGTGCCTGCCCCGTACAAAACTACATTCCATATAATACCATGTTCTCATGTTTTCTTGTTGTACAGGGCGTATTCGTACCACTTTGGAAGTGACTGAGCCGGATGATGAGATGACAGTTCTATCTCTAAACCTTCTACCAGTCAGCCATACAACTGTACCAGGAGATGACAGGTATCAATTACTCGAAAGAAAAATCATTACTAAGATTTAAGCAGATTTTACTGTTCAAATTGGCAACAGTCATGTTTTCTTTCAACTCCATTTTTCTAGTATAAAATATAATCTGTACTATATAATGTTTAACTGAAAATATATGTTAATATGAATACATTTATAACTGCAAGAACATGTGGATTGTATTTGGCAAGAGTTAAGGAAGTGTACCTATGGTAACATGTGTTGCCAATTTGAAGATATGGATGAAAAAAATTTGGTACAGAAAAAACAAATTTACGGTTTTGTTGTTTGTTTTGTTTTTGTTTAAGAGTACTGTAAATTAGCCTTCTAACTTAACAGTCAATATATATGAATCCGATGATCCAGGTAATGATATATCTGTAAATCCCTTAGAGACATTATGTATTAACTCTTATCATGCCATAAGCACTCAGCACAGTACAAACAATGGGCAGGAACAATAACTGCTATTACGAATGCGAGCAAACATGCATGAAGCACCGAAGCGGTAGCTCACTCGCATGAATAGAGCAGCCAATCGATAGCGTGCTTGCGTGTAAAAAGCACTATAACGATAACGTGCATGCAGCCTTATGGCAAGATATGAGTTAAGCGCTATATAAAAGCGGAATATTATTATTGTTATTCATGTTTACATCACGCTAAATTCTCTAATCACTTTTTTTTTACTAATCACAAAATTATTTATCCAGAACCTGTTTTCGGTTTGAAGCAGCATGGGATAGTTCCCTTCACAACTCAGTGCTCCTGAACCGAGTCACTCCCTATGGTGAGATGGTCTATCTCACCCTCTCAGGCTACCTGGAGGTGAGTCAACGTTCATTCTTTTCTGACTTATATCAAGCATCTCTCATCCTACACTAATATGCAAATAATACACAGCAGTGAGGGCATTAGTAAGAATTACCCGCACAAGGTACCTTTGGAACAGTCTAACACGCCTGAGGCGATAGCCGAGGGTGTTTGGACTGTTTGAAGGTACCGAGTGTGGGTAAGTGGGATCAATTGGGCAAAAAGAATTTCCGTTTCGGTTTAATAAAATTTGGAGCGGACTATTAGGCTATTATTATTATGTCTGAACAAAATGATGTGAATTATTTGTTTTATAAGATTATGTTTTATTTGTTTTATAAAATGATGTTTTATAACATGATTTTACTAATGACCAATCATTACCATTGGATAATGACCGGTCATTATTCAAATTACATGTTAGGTCAAATAAATGCCTGGTCACGTGTACGCTTTTAACCAATCATTTGATTAGGATCCACGTCATCATCTTATAATAGATTTTAATGCCACCACATAAAAATATTGCTATAAATATAAAAATGGAAATCAGATGGTGCAGGTGTTTGTAGGTTAACAAGATCTTCAATCTACATGGTAAGTTTCAAAACATTGTCGCTCCGTGGCTAAGATCCCAGGGGAGGGGCTGGAATATCCCTCTCCCCTGCTTGAATAGCACAGTCTTTTTCAGATTCAAGTGTAGTAGTTGCTTTGTGCAAGTATATGTACATTTTAGAGGAAGAGTTGTTTTCTACATGTTACATTATGTGTATTAGTGGTACAGTCAAACCTGCTTTAGTGACCACCTGTCTACAAAGACCACACATTTTTTGTTTCCCTTGAAAAAGGTTTCCCATTGAAACATGTACTAAAGGAACCTGTACATAAAGACCATCTGCCTGTAAAGACCACTCATTTTGTCTCCCTTGGGCGGTCACTATAGACAGGTTTGACTGTACATGTATAACCATTTGAGATGTTGCCTATTTCATGTCACGTAGCTGGAGAACTGTGCCCAGTCAGCCTGCATCACCAAGGATATATGCCTTCAGATGTATGAGAGAGACGCTCGCATCAGCCCCTCACGCTCTCTCCGTAGCCTCTTTGGAAGCAGCTACTACAAGCCATCAGACAGGTATGTATCATAATGATATACACCCGTTTAAGGCCGCCATTTTAATTTGCGAGTAAACATTGCATCATCAATGTTTTCAGAATCGCATGTATTGTTCCGTCACTGCCTGCGCTGTGCGCTCACATCATATTGACATGGGCGCCATTTCAAATTAAAAGTAATTTGAAATGGCGCCAATGTCAGCGCATAAGCACTCTTGTAAATGTTAAAGGGTATATTGCAGTATGCAGAAGTATGCATACTCGTCCAATTTAGTAAGTGGCTAAGATTTGGGAGAGTTTCATGCCACTAAGAGTATGAATCACAACTTTATTACAACACTGAAGTTGTGCAGTTCACAAAAGTTTCTTGTCATGAAACATGCTGATGTGTACAATTTGCCAAAAAATAAATGTTGGGAAATATTCTGGTATTACAGTATGAAACTTCCTCAAGCCCTATGTGTTTTATGCACACAATTTGTTGAATTAGATCCGGTGTTGTGAAGATTTGTTCATATAAATCTTTGAAATTCTAGCATCAAAAATCTAAAGCAGATACATTTGAATGGTATGGTAAAAGTAAAAGAATTTATCATGACCTTTTATTAGAGGATGATAAATCTAGGGCATGGACAAATAAAATCTGATTTGAATACAGGAGCTTCACCTACCTATAATGCTTGCTCTCTCTCTCTCTCTCTCAATCGTTATTATTCATTTCATTTTGTTACCATAGCAACAGCATCACCGGAGTTTATGAGATCTCTCTCTTGAGGTCTGCCGAGGCTCTCAGCCCAGGTAAGGTTTCCTAAGGTATCCTCACCTTGCATTTTCCTTCTCCTTCCTGAGTTGGAGATTCTCATGGTTAAATGGGCATACATTGACCAACAAGTGCATCTTCTGTCGCTCCGACATAAGCTCCATGTCTTTTTTTGTCAAAGAGAAAGGATTAGGATCAGGCCATTGGGAATTTGGTTAGCGGGTTAAGTCAAGTTTATTTTTTGGTCCATGGTTGAAATTAAAAATATGGTTGGCATAAGATATCAACTGCTGAGCAATTGCTGCCAGAGCACGTGTCATTATGACCTATGTTTCATAAAAGGAGGCATTTTAAACACCGCAAAATTTGCATAAATACATGTACTAGCAAAATGGGTTATTTAATGTCTTTTTTATTATCAAGGAATGCATGAAATATTAAAGTTTATCTGTGACAATTTCTAGATTAAATATATATATTATATTTTGAGGAATTCATGAATTTGAAATATTGGGTCAATGTTTTATGAAGACTGTCTGTATATTACAGATGAGAAGAAATGTTTTAATCTCTATGTCCGAAGGGTTAATACTGCAACATGGGAATAATTACGAATGAAAAGAAAAATATTGCCATATTGTATTGAATTCAGGGTGAAAGGGTCTTTGTGATAACTAAAGCTAACATTGTTCAAATAACAATTCTTTATTTTTTGGTATTGTCCTGCAATCCAAAATGAGGTTGCACTGTTATAGATTTTCTATTTGAAAGACTTAATTCAGCATGATATGTACTGTATGACACATAATTAAGACAGAGACTAAAAGGGCCTGCTTGTTTGAATTTGGAAGAGGGAAGCATCTTGTTTTCAAAGATTAACAACACTAAACTCCAGTTTGAATTTATTGCAATCGCACAATTAATCTCTAACATCCCATTATAACTGCATGTTCCTATTATAAAGATTTAAGACTTTTGACAGAAATGGAAGAATGTTTCGTTCAAATAAGATTTATTGTAATTTTAATGCATGGACATGAAGGTGCATTATATTTTTAATCTGTGATTAAGGTGTACACATTATCTGAGCTATTGATGAGAAAAATTTCATTGTATTCTTATTGGATTGTGGCACATTATTATCAACTTTACTTTGAATAACTATCAACTTGTCATGAAAATACCAATTTATTAAATATCTGTAGTTTTGATATGGATTTTAACCCCAAAAGCTTAGATGTATAATTAAAGACTTTTGTTCAAATTATGCTCCTAAACTTCACTGCCTTAAATATTTGTCTGAACTTCCATCAGTTCATTACGTTTTCAAAATTCTCTTCAAAATGTTTAAGGATATCATTATTTGTTTCAAATTGATATTAACTTTTATCATAAGTCTTTACTGCACTGTTATCCTTTGCAATATATTTCAAAATTATTAACAATATATTTTTATTGGATTTAATTTGCAATTCTGCAAAGAGGCATTTTTACTCTTTTTTAATAGCACTACTTATCTTTCTATTCACCCTTGCAATATTATATTACATTTTCCACCCTGCATTTCATGTCTCATAATTTACTTCAAAAGATACTCTGCAAGAGAAAAATTGCTTTAAAAACAGTGTATTTTATTATAAATATTGATACATATGTTAATGAATTTCAATTTACTTGTTATACAGGATAGAATAGAGCCAAACTTTTCTACCACAATGTTTTTTAAACATATAGTGTTGATCAAACTTTAAACAAATATATTTACATATTGGGTTTACGTGATAGAGTAAGGGTGAAATACCTTCTTATGATGTATTTTTTGTTCAAACATGGATTAAATTTGCTCATGAATTTTCACCACATTGCCATGCAGACATGTGGCAGTGGATAACTTGGGGAAGAAATGGTATGACATGACAATTTAATCTTCCTCTTTAATAGCCTCCTCTTGGAATTAATGAACCCATCTAGAATTGAGACTGCACTCAGCCTAGGCATGCAACTTCTAGGGATGGGCGTGTCCAAATATTTTCCAAGGGCATGGTCAAAGCTTTCACGAAGCGACAAAATACAACTTTTTTGTAGCGAAGTCAAACCTTGAGTTTAAATGTCTTGTGGGATTTATCAAACTTTTATTCAGTTTTGGGCGTGAATCTTCATACAAATCTATAAATTGTTGCCTTAATTGTGAAATCTTTTAACAATGTGTGTTTAAACAAAATCATAAGTTCCTTTCATTAAAGCCGGGAAAATACTTGTAGATTAAGTCCGATCATGATTTTATAAAATGCAGATAAGATATTTTGGCAGAAAAACACCTTGATAAAAAGAGGCAAGTGTCAATGTTTAATTTAGGGATGTATATATTTATTTGAGAATTCGAGAATACATGCAATTTAGATTATAATTGACAGCCCGAAATCAGAACTTTTTAAAAAGATGTCATGTTCTTGTTGCTTAAATGACAAGAGTAACCAAATTTAGTCAGGAAAAAAAAAAGCATCTAAGACTTATTATCAATTGTAATGTTATTTACTGCTTAGCATATAATGTCTTTCATTGTATACAATCATTTGATTTTCAATCTAGATTATTCTAATGATAAACTAATAGACACTTGGAGAAGATATATCTAGGACAAAGCTTTCATTTTGGGTCACAGTACAATAAATTGTTACTCTTATCAGTAAAAACTTTAAAGATATTTGGACATGCCCCATTCCTATGCTCCAAAACACATTTCATCCCGTCCTCGTAGATGCCCTTGTTACCATAGAAAAGAATGACATCTCTCGAGATGGGTTGATTAAGAACGACTTTCTTCCTTCCATTGTTATTTCTTCATTCACCATTCATAGATCTCTTGTTTCTTTAGACACATCCAGTTTCCCCTCTCATTCATTGTCTGTCAAACCAATTTTTTGTCACAATTTTCCCCCTTTTTATTTTGGGCTGATGTCTATAAATGTGATTTGTATTTTATATTTATGTTGTTTTTCTTTAACACTGAGATATTCATTGAAAAATATTTTTAAAAATTAGCATTTATGGAATGTTCTTGTTTTGTCGTGTATGACAGGCACTCGCTTAGCGTCAGATTTTGAAGGTATTTTTGCCTGCTACATTTTTGCCAGAATGTCCTCCAGTTGTCCACTGTCCTAGAGTATCCATCGTCACTATTAAAGTTTGTCATCACTTGTAAACTAAACCTCACATCGTCTTTCAAATTGGCAACAGAAAAATGTTCAGATTTTGTTTCCTCACAAGATATTCCTTCTGGTAGAAATTCATTAATTGATGAATATTAGCTTCTCAGAGGTTCAGTACAAGAACTACTCCTTTCCTTTATACACTTTATCTCATAAAATTATTTGGGATAGCCAACAAGAGAAATGGGGATAAAAGATGTTTGAAATGGAAAATACTGTTTGTTTGGACTGAAATACAACTTTTAAACAAAAATGTACAAAATATACAGATTTAATTGAAATTTATTGAAATATTAGTATTTTGGGAATGAAGTTGCCAGAGGCTGATGGAAAAAATTGATGAATTGGACTCGAGGACAGTGGATTAAGTGATAATATTTGTGATATTTATTACAAAAGTGGCTTATTATTGGTCTTTTATTGCTGTATCAACATTGGACCAGTCAATCTCATACATTTGTCTTCTTTTTCTCTCCATCATTTCTTTTTAATATTCTCCCTTTTTGTTACCTCATTCGCTTTTATCTATTCTTTTCAATGTTAATTTAACCTGTTTATGTTGCTGACCCATTATTTAAACACAAAATGATATTAATTTCATGATTCATATTTTTATTTAAATTCTGATTCATTTGGATATATTCTGTTTTTGTTTTTTATTGGTTTTGTGTCGTTAAAATCCATTTGATGACAAAAACACACTGAATCCCCTTTTGGCAGGCAAGTCATTCAGTCAATATGATCTGCGGGAATTATTGGAGTCCACCTCCCCTCACCATCACATGACCTTGTCCCCTCCTAACATGAGTGGTAAGATCCAAGTCCATGCTAGTCTTCTGCTTCCAGACCCCCTCACTCTTCAATGTGTTTTTCCTGTTACGTGTCGCATAGCTCTTTATTCTTTAAATATAAATCGCTTTCTTGTATGTACCAGACTTTCCTGCAAGATTTCAATAGATATTCCAATATAGTGGATGCAAATTTGTTTGGTATGGTATATATTTGTATATTCCTTTATTTTCTGTCCCTTTTCTGTCTCCTTTTCAAAGTAAACTTGTATTTAGCAAGCATCTTATACAAAGATTAAAAATAATTTTGTAATGTGTAATTCACGATTCTTCATATGCATGACAAAATAGAAAGATGAGTGACATCACAATAAAGATTAAAACTCATGTATCATTGTAAGATATTACACCATGAAAGTATTCAGTGGGTTCATGTGGTTAAATAAGTTGACGATATCTAAAGCTAAAATAGACAAAGGCAATTTTAACAAATCAACTACTTTCTTGTGTAAGAAAAAAAACACTCAAAAGTAGAATTTAAGCAAAGAAAGCAATCAAAATGTATCTAAAAATCAAATGGTTGCCTACATTCATCATGAACCTGCTACAGTATACAATTAGATTATAGTTTTCTGTTTCTATTTTCTGTGACACCTACTGTTTATTTAAAGAACTCTCACTCAGCAAATCATTTCTTCTTCACAAAAGCACCAAACTATGAAGCAATATTTTTTGTATTTGTATTTGTATCTTTTTTTTTTGCTATTGTTTTTTTCTTCTTCAATACTTTCATGTTTATCTACAGTGTAAATGACAAAATGTTTGCACTAAGTAAATAAATATTAGTAGTGTTTTAAAAACATCAATTATTCTTGTTCAAATATATATTTTTAATGGCCGTCATGGGGTCAGGAGCTGATCGCCAAGTGCCTCAGGCTATTTAATATTAATTTAATTTTAAAGCCATCTGAATAGTCAGGGGTGGACTCTATTTATTCCAGCTTTGGAATACTGTTGAGATTTCCTGACTTTGTTTTTATTTTCCTGCAAATATATATTTATTTCTTTTAGTTGAGTTTTCCTGACTTCGTTTTTATTTTCCTGCAAATATATATTTATTTCTTTTATTTCAAATTAGTTTTTCTGAAAGATATCTCTATAATTTTTGTTTTGTCTGTTGAACCATTGCTACGTTTTGTTAATGATTTAAAAAAAAAAAAAAATGGTTTATTTCTGATAGACATTTTCTTCTTTCCTTTTCTCTGCTTACCTTTATCTGTTGAGCTTATTTTCATTTCCTTTCCTTTTCTTGCAAGATTGCAATCTGCAGTATCTTAATTAATTTGATTTTGCCTTCTTTATCTCTGTCTATTTCTCTGAGTTACTTCATTCTTTTGTAATTTTCTTCTGATATTTGGCTCATTTGTTAATAAAATTCTTCTCGTCTTTCCCTCCTCATCATATTTTGTTTCTCTTTTCTTTGTCATTATCTTTTATGTTGATCTGCTTCTCTCTCCTTAGTTACTTTCCTATTTCCTCTCAACTTCTTTCCTTTTTGATTCTCCACTGTGTTTCATAATTGTTTTCATACTTTTCCTATTGCTGTTCTAAATCTACCATTACATCTTCTTTACCAATCATATTCCTTACTCTGTTATATCTATTTTCTATTTCTTTCTGTGTTTTGCTTTTGATATCTTTATGAAATCTCTTTTTAAAGTGAATTTACTTGATACTTTCCTTATCCGCCTTTCCAACTTTTTCTACTTATCTGTTGTGATTAATTTCTCCCTTTCTTCATATCATTCTTGCTTTCTTTTCCATCTTTGTTTTTATTCTTTTCTATCGGTGTCAATTTGAAACTCTCAAACCTTTAGATAAGCATCTCATTTTAGCATGAAATTTCTCGAAGAAATCTCTCCAAGAATCAATTATCTAGTGATGACAATCCAAGTCAATGTAGATGCACTTAAACTTTTTGAACACATTTAAAGCATACCTAGTGCTTTTTAAATTTTATTTTCAATTTAGCAAATCATGTTCTGTTACTTTCTGCTTCTTTTTGTTTCCGTGCTTGATCTTGGACTGACTTAGTGTAAGGGGAGGTGGACCTCCTACAGTGTCATTACATATCCCATTTAACTTCAGTAAATTATATAGAAAAAATAATCAAAAAGCACTTGACATATATAAATTCCTACAACTTCTCTTTCCAACTTGCACATAAACTTGCAACTATTTGAACTTTTGAACTTGTAATTAATCAATTTTCCAGTTTCCAAATTCATATTTATATCTTTCTGACACATATGCATCTTGCTTCTTGATATGATTATCTATCTTAACTTCTAAAAGTTTTAATTGGTTGAGAAAATACAAATGTACTTTAAGTTTGCATCCACACAATTTACAAGTTCATGAAATTGAAATTTGGTTCAGCACTATATTCTACTTTTAATTCATGCAAGTTCACACTGTGACAAAACAAACACTACTTTAATCATAGCTTTAAACAAATCTTAATATTCACTTGTCTGATAATTTGTAAGAGTTTAGTACATGAAACACCCTGTCATCATCATAGTCACCATGAACACCCCCCCCCCCTCCTCCCCCTTCCAACGTCACAAATTTGCACACCCATGTGGATAAGAACACCACACAGTCACTGCACTTTTTTACTACAAATTTCACACGTTCACATGTCTACAAAAAAGTTTTTCAATCTTTTGTAAGAGTTTTGTACAAAAAACACCTTTTATATCATTACTGTCAGTGTGAACACCCCCAACCCTGATGAACATGGCACAATCGCATTCCCATGTGAATATGAATACACCCACATACACGCCGCTTTAAAGGTTTCAGCATCGCTATGTCACTTGTTTCAACATTGTCATGTCTGCAGCTCATGTACACAATCACGAATGAAAACAAATCATGTATATTGCGTAAATTATAGTCGACAATATGAGTCAGAGATGACTAGTAATATCGAAATATAGAACATTACATAGACAAGAATTTTGCAAATAAATAATTTGGAAAGCTCAGTGGATACAGATCTCAAAAACATGTACATGTTTTTATTGTCATTTAATGATATTTCTTGATAATTTTTTTTTTTACCAAACAAACATTGCTGCTGTCATGCGATTAAAATTATACACACAGATCTAGACATTGGATTTCTTCCAAGTTTATTGATTTCTTTCTGTTATTTTTTTCTACTGCATGGACATTTTCCTCCTGCATTTTGTTTCAAATTGTCTAATGGCAGTGGCTGGCTGAATAAAGAGCGCTGTTCATGCATGAGTTTGTTATTCAATCAAGTTATTGGTAATCATTTGATATGTAGATATAGTTGATGGAGAGTTAAAGGATATTTAAAACAATTTTTGATACAAACATACAATGCCCTTGACTCTCCATATACCAGTACAGTATATATTGAGGGTTCAGTGACACAAAGACCTAACTCCATTTTGGTCATTTTTAGACAAAGTAGTTCATGTGTCACTGAGCACTTGGGCCTTAAGGATTTAAGTCTATGTTTCACTAGCCATTGACTTCAACGGGTGTTGGGTGGAGTTAAGTCTTTGTGTTTCCTGAAAAGCCCGCATTTCTCTGAACATTTTGATATCAAATACTCATTTTGGCAAAATATGAAGTTACGTCTTTGTGTCACTGAACCCTCAAAATGATTCATATTTTATTGATTGTAATGAATGGTGAATGCAAGTAGATTATTTAGTTTTCATCTGCAACATGTGCATGTGCATGAGAATGTCAACTTGATATGATTTAATACGAATGTACTGTATATGCATGCAAGAGGAATACTTAAATGTGTCTTGGTGCTTGAAGTTTGGTGTTAACTCAGGTGTTAGCGCTAAGTTTGGATTAACCTAAACCTTAATCTTAATATTAATTAAGGTGTTAGCGCTAAGTTTGGGTTAACCTAAACCTTAATCTTAATATTAATTAAAATCAACACCTTAATAAATAATTGCACTTCTCATTGTCACCTTTTTACTGATGCATAATTTGGTTCCTTTTTTAAGTGAGGAACAAGGTTAAATATTAAATGTATCAGGAGGTATGTAAGGTGTCAAAAGTGTCCAACTGCTTGAAGATTTTGTACCACTTGTGGATGTGGCTCAGGTTTCGATACAATAATGTAGAAACTAACACCTGTTTAACACATGATTTAAAGCACCAAGTATTGCATGCAATAATATTTCTGTACACTATGCAGTTTGTTTCAATTATTTTTCAGAAATTATGTATAAGGCAGGGTAGATAGACCATTTAAATAAAATGTTTGTTTTTTTTGCAGAATTGAAATGCATACACATGACAGCTACCCAATGTTGATAATGCAAATGCTTTGTTAGAGCTTTGTTAGAGCTCCCCCAACATAGCATCATTTAGAAATTTGAATGATTGATTGATGCCAGTTACACATAGGCTTAGAATAAAGGCTAAAGGTTCATGTTGGTAGGCAAGCTTATGGACTCATTCTGTCACCTTTATTCACTCTACCAATATTACCAAGACTGCTGTGGCTCAAACAAATTAAAATCATGGTTAATCACAATTAAACCATCTAAAATGGGTTGCATATGCTCCATACATCATATGTGAAAAATGGTCTATACACCTGATACACGTACGTTATATGAAGTAGAGATTTAAAGCAATAATTTGCAGTATGTTGAACCTATCATCAGAGAAAATTTGTTCAAGTCTAAATCAGACTTTACTGCCTAAAACCCCCCCCCCAAAAAAAAAAAAAAAAAAAAAAAAAATTAAAAAAAATGAATATTTAAATAAAATATAGGTCATTGGTCAAAGGTCATCAGTTATTTAGTAAAAATCCTCTAACTCATTTTCACCACTTCAGATTGACCACGTACCTCCATATACATGCTTGTATAAAAATGGCTCAACCTGCTTCCAAAAGGTTGCCTAAATGTAGAGAAACGATTATACAACTATAAACATTCTGCTTTTACCAGCCAAGATGATTGACCTATCATTTCAAATTGGGTTCATTGCACTTTGCAGGCACTCAGAGGAGGATGAGGAAGGTGATTGACACGTCCGGGACGTACGTCCGAGGGGAGGAGAACCTGAAGGGATGGAGACCCAGGGCAGACTCCCTCATCTTAGACCATCAGTGGGAGCTGGAGAAACTCAACAGATTAGAAGAGGTATGGATTAATGCAGTGGTAAACTAAAGGGTGGGTAGGGATTATTGCAGTGGTAGATTAAAGGGTGGGTGGGGAGGAGAACCTGAAGGGATGGAGACACAGGGGCGACTCCCTCATCTTAGACCATCAGTGGGAGCTGGAGAAACTCAACAGATTAGAAGAGGTAGGGATTAATGCAGGGGTAGATTAAAGGATGGGTGGAGAGGAGAACCTTAAGGGATGGAGACCCAGGGCCGACTCCCTCATCTTAGATCATCAGTGGGAGCTGGAGAAACTCAACAGATTAGAAGAGGTAGGGATTTCACATCTTGATAAGCTCCCTTTTAATCAATATTGTCAGTCCATGGGAAAGATCTAATTTATACCTATACCTCATTGGTAACCTCAGGCCAATTTAAATTATTTCAGTAATTTCAGTATATTCTCCTTTTAAACTTAAAGTACCCTTTTCTGCTTCGGTATTTGTTTCCAGGTTGAGAAAGCGCGCCATTCGCTCCTCCTCCACGACAAGATCGCTCAGGAGCAGTACAACACCCGCAGCCTCTCCATGGAGTCTTCCGTCACCGGGGACAACGTGGCGGCCTCTAACATGACGCAGTCCGACACGCTCTCATCCATGGACAGCGCCGTCTCTGCGGACGAGGCGGCAGGAGGCGCGGCCAGCAACGAGCCCCTGAGGGGTCAGGAGCTGATCGCAAAGTGCCTCAGGCTACTGACGCAGAGCCAGCTACCCTTACGTAGCCCACCGGCCGTGAAGGTATTAACTCACTTGTAACTCACTTGATCCAGGATTATTCAGTCTGTTGTTCCTAGTATCCATGTTTTTCTTTGGTTGGGGTTGTCATCATATTTATCTGGGACATCCTTCCATAAGTTCTCAAGTCCAGATTTGAAGCGATTGATAGTGGTACTCTCCACAGCATCGCCTGGAAGACCATTCCACACATTGATTATTTTTTTAGATGGGCTGTGGTCCAGTGTGTAACTTGGTTTGAAGGGGACGTGTATCATGCATGTACACTGTACATGAGACAAAAGTCAGCAGTCCTCTCTTTGTTCTATTAGTAAAAGGTATAGACGAGTTCTGGTCATGCGATTGCATTGTGAAAGAAACGTTGTGAAATCGATCAGACAAGGTTGATCATCTAGCATATAAGTATTGTTGTGTACTGCAAGGTTCTGGAATCATCAAAATGATAAGAAATTTGGCCCAGCCTTGGTAAAGTTTCAAGCACTGTACACAGAAAGATGTATATTGGAATAGGCGATATCTATCCAGTCTGGATAGATAATAGATAGATAATAGATAATAATTTACCAAATATATCAATTAGAAGGCGGTTTCCGGGCAAAATTTGTATCATCATGTATTAGTCAAAACATATTCTTTGCCATGATTGGTAATAAGAGCTTCCATTTCATTTTTTGAGAGGGGGGACGTTTCCGAAAATGGTCTATACCTTTAACCAATGATGATAACAATTTCAAAAGTTTATACCACTTTGTAGAAGTAATGATTGCCTTAGTTGAATAACGTGGTGTCATTAGTGAAAGTAATAATGATAATTGGATTTTTAAAGTGCCTTTTCCAGGGGATACACAGAGCTGCCAACTAGTACGGATTTCCCGTAATTGGTACGGAAATTAACGACCATTACGGCAGTACGGAATGTTGTCTAAAAATTACGGATTTTTTTTTTTTTTTTTTTTTTTTTTTTTTTTTTTTTTTTTTTTGCGCATAGGGATCTATCGTAGCAAGTGCTGTACAGTATGGTGGCCATCCAGCACTCGCTGCATGAGAAAGATGGAAAATTATCAAGTATTCTCTTAATAGAAGCCAATTTTTCATTGAAAACTTATGTGTTGTGATGAACTGAAAATCAATATTTAGCAACTTTGTGGGAGTAAAATCACACGAATTTCAGATAATCATGCGCGCATGCGTCCGCTTGCCATTCTTTTAAGATTCATGGCGCCGCATAGGAAATTACTGATTTTTTCCCCAAATTACTGATTTTGAGCCTATATGGTTACTGATTTTCTGTTCTGGAGGTTGGCAGCTCTGGATACAAGGTGCTGTCCATTAATTTATCAACAAATCGTTCTAGGATCGTTCTGGGAGGCGCGATAGCTCAGTCGGTAGAGCAGTGGTCTCGTAATCCTGTGACCCGGTTTCAAAACCAAGGCGATGTGCTAGACAAGTGCCCTTTGGTAAGGCATTAATCCTCATTACCAGGTCTCTCAGAGAGGACCTTAAGCCGTCAGTCCTCTGGTTGCTTACTAACAAGTATTTATACTTTCTTAGCAGTCAGGTAAAATAACCACCACTACTTCTACTACTGCTATTTCTGTTCATCCCTCTATCTGTCTTTCACTCTCACTCTCCCCCATCCAGCAATCAGCCGACATCCCACAAGTCAGCCTCCAAGTGACAGGGGCCGACTCCCCGCCCCAGATCGAGACCCCCACCCCCCGTAGCCCCTCCAAGTGCAACGTCAACGAGCAGAACAAATCTCTGGCCTCGTCCCTCCCGGACCTCCGCTGTCTCAGCCCTACCAGCAGCCGCAAGATACCCATCCCCACCGAGCTCCCGGGCATCCAGAGCTCCGCTGATGACTGCACCTCGCCCACGGGCGGGGCGGGGTGCGGGGACGGCTTCGGGAAGAAGTTGAGGGGCGGACTCCGCCCTCTTTATGTTCCAGAGGTGGAGGAGATCAGAGTTAGGTAAGGATGACTTCTCAGCTGTTGACAACTTTAAGGCGCGTCTTAAAACATTTCTTTTCAAAAATACTTTCCAATGTTAACAAGAGGAAGTATGTTGAGCATATCTCGCTCTTCTTATGTTACTCTATCCACCTGTCCTTCTTACTCTTTCTTACAGCGACAGATGGTGATATGCGCTATATAAGTATGGTATATTATTTTTTTTTTTTTTAAATCAAAGACATTGACTACTGAATTCTCTCAGTCCAATAGACTTAATACAGGATCCACTTGTTCCCGGAGGCAATGAGTTAACACATTGATGACCAAGCCTCAGGACATACAGGCTAAACTCAGTTAGATTGCGTGTTACATGAAAGAAAATCAGAACTCAATGATTGATATTATTAATTTGACTAATTCAGACTCGGGATAGAACTGTATATTATATGTGTATGTACAGTTGACTCTGTATAATTCAAATCTGTTGGGACTGCAAAATATAGTTGACATATGCAGTGTTTATAGGAAGTGTTACTTAGGAATTGTAAACAACGCATGTTCGACAATTTTTGTTTAAAAAAGTTGCTTTGATTTGAGTTAGGCAGAGTTAGTTGTATATGAAAGAAGTCACTTGGAAATATGACAAGGACAGAGCTTAGATTTAATTTATTTGATTTTTCTTTTTTACTTGAATTTGAACGATTGCAAACACTCTTTAAAGTTAATCACATTATTCTGAGTATTATAGCAAGTTACTACTTTGTTGCCTTCACAAAACACTCACTTTGTATAAGAGAAAAGAGAAATTGTTTGAAACAATACTAGGTATGACCTACAATATCTATTTATCTCACCTATTGAACAATATAAATTGTAGTCTGCATGAAAGTGTAACTTTGGCCTTGCTTTTGTTCTGTTCTTGTTGTCAATTTTGTTTATTTCCATAGAATTGCTTTCATTTATTTTCATTTCTTTATCTGTCTTTTAATTTTAACTTTCAAAATTTGATTATTCTTTTTTTCTCTGTTCTTCTTGTTATTAGCGCTGGCTTAAGGTACAGTGTAGCCTCAATATAAAAGTGATTTTGTTGCAGTGCTTCAGTTATTTTGGTTTCTTTGAATGTTTTGTTTGCTTTTATTCATGATAATATGTAGCAGTTCTAATAAGATTAGAAAGTGACATATAAAAGCGAGATTCAAAGCATGTGCTAGAAGACAGCTCATGATGATAATACCATTTCTTAATTTGCACCTAATCACTGTCTCATAAAGTAATCATTATGACTATATATTGAAAACTGAAAGTTTTCATAAGTTATTTTAATCTTTTAGCTAGTATGGTTACCGTAGTTACAGCAAAACCACAAATTAAGACATTGGTTGGCTATTGGACTTTGAACATTAACTGCTATTAACTGCCAAAAAAAAATTGCTCACTGCTTTGAAGTTTCTAGCATAAATATGACATCAGCTCATGTGGCAAAACTTAGTAGAAACTGTTCAAAAACTTGAACTCTTTTTCCTCATGTACATTTTATATGGTTTAATCTTTGGCACTAAAAAATTCTACATCTAGAGCTAAACCTCAAAATGTAAAACTTTGCCCCTAGTGCTGGGCCATATTAATTACTTGCTGTGCTGTGGGATTTAATAGTATTGATCTCTAGTCTTAATATTGATCATACTTTGTGTGTTATATGGTTTGTTTTTAATTTGAGTGTACACTTTATAACAGAAAGAGATGTTCAACTTTTAGGTAGACATCTTTGTTGTTGTTGTTGTAAGTACATGTAATTGTAGTTATTTTAACAACTACAAGTACATGTACATGTACATATTTCATTTCACTTTCTACCGGTACACATAATGCCTACATAGGAGCTACAATGTATATATGTACATGGTATTTTGAAAAAGAGTGCTGTGTTAGGGATTTGCAAGGAAAATGTGGGATTATCCTTTTCTTATCAAATGAAATAAAAACAGGAATAAAAATAGCTACATCTAGCTCATTGATAATGCCGACACCAGCTTAGTTGGTTGATACATATAACGTACCAGTATTTGCTTTTTTTCTCTCAAACTAATCAATGCTGCTTGCTTTATCCTATTTTGATAACAAAGTTTTAAGGGCACTTATGCATGAAAGCCATCTTTCATTTCATTATGTGTCTACAAATGTACTAACATTAACATTGCAGTGATTTATATCATAGTGTGATGTGTTTCTATTAAAGATAATAAAAAGTAAGATACATGTACACCTGCCTCATTGACAATAATGTTCCTCACATTTTAGACAAAGCTTTAAAAAAGTGCATGTAAATGAATTTGAATGTGTAGTGATATTGAAAAACAGTCTATGACAGGTAGCTAGTCATCATCATGGTCGGAAAAGGGCACTTTTGTAGCTACCAAATTGGCAATGCTTATAAAACTTTGCTTTGGTGTGTTAGCGCAGACTGTATTTTACCGCTTTAAAAAACTTTTGGTGACCAGCTCCTAAGCTGAAATCGGAATGACAATATGGCTACAAAATAAGGCTGATGGAAGTGTAGTCTACAATCCATAGATCCATACGATCAAGATTTGTTAAGGTACAGAATAGGATAGTTATATAATTTGCCTTGCATGATACTGATCATGGGTTTCAATACCTGCATTGTCTCATTACAACCTCCTTGTTGGGACTTCATTTATACAAGCTCTAATTTGATATGTGTTTTAAAGCCCCTTGGCACTACTTATACATTGTAGCTACTTCCGCCATCTATATAGCAAACAATGCCTACTCGGTGCCTGTTGGTCCCCCATGATCCCATTTTTCTTATGTTAATTGAGAGCTGATTTGATGAGATAACCACCTGTCAGTGACCTTGCAGGGAGGTCTAATCCCCCTTGCCAAACTAGTACAGACAGCCTTTAATTTTTTTTATTAAGATTGTTAAATCGAATTGTAAATAATTTTGTAGGGGCAAAAATTACTGAATCCAATTCTAATTGTTAATTATTCATACTGAATCTATTTCTAATTATCATTATCATTTCTTTCACAGTCCGGTCGTTTCTCGGCGCGGCTACCTGAACTTCCTGGAGGAGAAGACCGCGGGCTGGGTGACGCGCTACGTGGTGGTGCGCCGCCCGTACGTCTACATCTACAACAACGAGAAGGATCCCGTGGAGCGCGGCCTGATCAACCTTGCCACAGCCAGAGTAGAATACAGCGAGGATCAGCAGGCTATGCTTAGGGCAAGACATCTCAGCATTGTCGTTAGTCTTCATGTCCCTACTGTTTCTTATCCTAATCACCCTGTAGTTTAGACTACTAATCTCTGCGAAGAACAACCAATCACCAAAAAGATCTTGATTACTTTTTATGTTGCAAGAGATGAAATAACCCCTTGGAAAACTATATTAGATATTCAAATTGTTAATGATTTCACGTCAATGCAGGCACAGATGCTAGGTCAGGCTTAACTTCTGTTTGCATGGGTTGGCATAAGGGTGGGTTGATTAGGCAAGTTCAGCCCCGACTGAGTCTCCTTGGGCCGCGTCACGTTTTAAGTATTAAGCTCATGTTTTGAATTTACAGCTACATGTTTAGTATACATTATTAAACCCACTAAAAAAAAAATGCTTTTTGGTGATTGGTTGTCTTTGATTAATTATTTTAATATTATTATTAATATTATTATTATTATTATTAATATTATTATTATTATTATTATTAATATTATTATTATTATTATTATTATTGAATTTGAAAGCATACTGAGGCATATATTTCCAGGCTTTTTATCAAAATTTCTACATGGATTTATTTTTAATCCTTGTCACTTAGGATGAAAAGTCAAAATTTTCTCAGCACACATACAGACCAAAAAAAGAAAAGAAAATGCAAACAAAATAAAACAAAACATGTACAAATCAAATTGTTTTGCTAATGTCAATATTCAAACATTCTTTTTTACAATTTGGCATCTGATTTAATTATATTTTCTTAATGACATCTGTGCTTTAACATGTAGCTTCTCTGGGGGTATAAAGATCAAAATTGATATGCAATACAGACGGTTTGGGTATTAAAGAATTTGAGAAGCTGATGTCAAAACTAAATGTTAGTGTTGGAATCTGCTCATAACTTAATTTCTAAGACTGTGTCTATGTACGTCATTGGGGCTACTTAGTTTACATACATCTTGATTATTGGAACTCTCAAAGTGCATTGAAAATCTAGAAAACAAAGGAGAAGGCTTTCGATAAATGAATTATCTTTTGATTTATCCATCCTCGATACTAATTTTTACTATTAAGAATAAGAAGAACTTTCTTCAAGTTTTTTTTTGTACTAATTCTAACAATATAAATTCTGCAAGAGGTCAGTTTGAAAACTCTTTCATCATAATGAAAATATCAATGTCATCATGAAAGCTAATTGCATGTTGTTACTTTGTATTTTAATTAGTCTGTGATATAAATCCCCCTGTGATCCCATACCCAATTTCTACATGTATGTGTGTATTGAATGTTGTGTACTTAAATTGCATGAAATATATTGCCTGTTTCACCGTCTGTTGTTGCAAGCAATATGTTAAATGATTGAAATAAATTCAGAACTATACATTTTTTAAAAGCCCAGTATGAAACCAATAACCATTAGTAAGAAAAAGCAGCATAGAATCACAATTTAAAATTATTAAGTGATTCTATACTAACCATCACCCTAAAATACTGTTGATTCATCAATCAATTTATTTGGTAATGAGTGTTTCTCTTTATTTTGCTATAAATTTAATATTAAAAAAACTATATATATACAAAAATTGAAACTCCAAAAGATGTAATGTAATCTTAAATTATGTTAAGAGGATGTCATTGTATCAATTGCATGCTTTCATTGATTTTCTCTTTTCTCATTCTCTTGCAATGTGTTTTTGCTAGTTTTGTACTTCACATCACACTGAAGAGAAAGGTTGTTGGCATTGAGCCATTAAGCACAAGTTTGAACAATTCTATAATCAACAGTTTCTTATTAAGTTTGACACATGCATGAGCATTGACACTTGTTTTAATTCACACCAAACTGGCCATAAAAATAATCATTTAAAAGAGAATATTGTGCTTTACTTTGGTTTAGAAGTCTAAACATCTAGGGCATTTAAAGTTAATTGTTTGATACTTCATTATGGGAAAAAAAAGGTTTATATCCATCATGCACATGGAGATGAAGAATATGTTAGTGCTCGCCTTATTGTCCACGCTTGCTTTGAGCCACATTTTTTTTCTCATCATGCATTATTATCTTTATTGCTCTTCAGTGAAAAAATAAAAATCAAACAACCAAATGACAAGTTCGTAAACATATATAAGAATGTGTTTATAAATATGTTAATTTGTTCTAGTGACTGTCTTCAAGTATTTCTGTGCCCTTCATGTTTCCTAATTACATGGAGTAAAATTGCAAGTTGTTATTTTTTCAATCAAATGTAGTCTGCGATGCGGATAGTTTTGAGCTATTAATAAGCCGGCTTGAAGCTGGTCGGATTGAAATGATCAGTGCTTTTCTACATGCCCTCAAGAGATGTAGAAGTTGACAAGTAAGAGGGCATATATTTTTTAGTTATTCTGTGAATGACACTGCATTGGCACTAAAGCTGGTTGCTTTAAAAAAATCTGACACCATCAGTTAACAAACCGAGGGGGATTAGGCAGGTAGATATGTGTGTACCCTCCTACCCGATCCCTACTGCCAAGGAATAACCTTGTTTATCCGGTTGTGATAATGTTTAGATTTATTAACACATCCTATTGAAAGTTGGAATTCCACATGTGCTGCCCTCTATTCTTGCATAGGTCCTATAATTATGGGTCATAATGGGTACTTAGTGCTTGAAGATAAAGTCACTGACAATTCAAACATGTTTGGTTACTGTGGTGTTCTTATCAACCCCCTCCCTCTCTTCTCTTTTACCCAACAGACACCAAACACATTCTCGGTTTGCACCAAGTACCGAGGGTTCCTGCTTCAGACCCTTGGGGACAAGGATGTCTTCGACTGGCTCTATGCCTTCAACCCTCTACTTGCCGGCTCCATCAGGTAATTATTATTTATTTGATTTGATTTGATTTGATTTGATTTATTTTTCCACTCAAATATCCACAAATTAAAATAACATATATAAACCATACAGTATTACAATAAATAATAAAACAAATTAATTTCTTTCTTCCTATACATATTCAGCTTATCATATCCTACATTTATGTTTATTTCCTCATTAAAATTCACTGTCTCCTATCTGTGTATCTCTGTCAGTTTTCCTCAACATTCTCTCACTTGTTCTAACATCTAATCACATTCTCTCTCTCGATATTTGTTTTTCTTCCCCATCTGTCTAATATCACATTTATTATAGGGGAGTATGATTGGTAGGAGATAATGCTATTGATGATTGTAATCTGTCATATTAGTTACTGTAGTCTTTTGTTCCATTTTCGTTCTCAGATCAAAGCTGTCTCCTATCCGTGTATCTCTGTCAGTTTTCTCAAACATTCTCTCACTTGTTCCAACATCTAATCACATTCTCTTTCTCAATCTTTGTTTTTCTTCCCCATTTGTCTAATATCACATCATTTATTATAGGGGAGTATGATGGGTAGGAGATAATGCTATTGATGATTGTAATCTGTTATATTACTTTACTCTTTTGTTCCATTTTCATTTTCAGATCAAAGCTGGCTAGGCGATCAGGAGTGGGTGCTACACAGATACCTGTTTAAGGACACCGACCATTGTCCTTCCAACCCAACAGTTAGTCATCATAATGAAGGTCATCATCGTCACCAACGTCATCATCAAGGTCACCATCGTCATCATCATCATCATCATCATCATCAAAGAGAATAGTGTAGGATAATGTACATGAGTACCTGTTAAACTCTTTATTCACTAGAATGCCATAGTCTTTAGCTTATCCGATACGTACATATAATTATACACTGCTAGTGTGACAAATGTTGACCTGTGGCACTCCACTGCTTGTTTCATTTCTCGACCAAAGCCTGTAAAGACATAACAGCCCAGTTTCATGAAACTTGTCATTGGCTACTGAAATCAGCGCATTTGATTCGCTGTCAGCAAATTTAAAATCGAATTTAGCAATTATTATTTATAACAAGGTTTTATGGCCCAAGGTAACAGCCTTGAGGATGAGAAACGAGTACATTCTACTGCCCTCTCTGTTTAGCTGCCATACATTTTGTTCGGAGATGCTTTTAAAAGCCATCTTGAGGAATGAAGGTGCTTTTATGATTTTGTCTAAAATTGATGATGATCAGTTCCGAATCTGATAAGTGAAACAAGGGTCTAAATCAATGGTCAGTACCGGTATGTAAGTAATGTAGGTCTACATGTGGTATATTTAAAGAGTGGGTTATTGGTGTGGTGTTAGGAACCAGGTTAATGATGGATCGTGTAGTTGTTCAGGGGCTCTTTGGTTCATAGCACATCATAAAATGTCATAATTGGTACAAAGATATCTCTTTTTATAAACCTGAGGATCCACTGTAGTTCAGTCTCTCCAAAGGTGTTTTGAAGGACAACTTGAAATTGAAGTGGTCTTATTGATTAACAATATGCCAATATTTCAGAAACAAAAACAAATTCTCTCCATTAGCTCAGTTAATGGAGTAGCCCACCAATCAAAGTTCAATGCTCATTTCTAACAAAAGACCGCCTATGGCCGTTAATCTATCATCTCTCATCTCGCTGAGATAAACGGCTAGTCAGGCAGGCATTCACGAGAACTTGGAAGATAAACTCCTTGGTATGGCTGCCCAAGCTAGAAAGTAATTGATGGAGAAAAGATGAATGTTATGTAGCGGGATGCATTCCTTTGTTAAAAAGCAATGGTTGTTCATGTAGATGCACCTACGTATTGCTAAGCTACAGTAATTTCCTGAGAATTTGTACAGTGACACCAGTATATAAAGACTGCTCAAGGGAAAGTCTTTATGTACAGGTTCCTTTAAAACATGTTTCAATGAGGAAACGCATGCCAAGGGGGGAAAAAAGATGTGATCTTTAAAAGACAGGTGGTCTTTCTATACAGGTGGTCGCTAAAGCATTTGACTGTATTAATATAATGTAGAAATACTTGTTAAAGCATTTCCATGAAAGTACCCATTGTGTGTTAGTGCTAGTGGTAGTGATAGTACAAATCTCATGATTGTTTCAAGTGATAATTGACAGTTGAGATCAGCACCTTCCTAACACCACATTAGAAACCCTTGGTGTATTTTACACCACAGTGACACCCCAGCAATGCCCAACTTGGGTCTGTACATAGTATACAAGTAGTGGGAAATGCAATATAAGTGTCACAGAAAGAGCTTATCAAAAAAATTGTAAAAAAAAGTGATATGTAAATGTCTAAGAAACTACAAAAGAAATGAATGCCATAAATCAGCTATTTTGCCATGTAAATAGACAAAAGCCATTTAACCTATTGTATGCTATGTGTGCTGCCGATGGAAGCTTAAGATCATGTGTGTGCTTAGCGTTGTACGTGTATATCAAAATTCGGCCATTGTTGTTGGACAACTAGTGTTTATATTGTAGGGCACAAAGACCGAGACAAGCTCAAATTTCTGTGATAAATTCACATTTGTTCACACGTGGTACTTCTTCTCAACTCATTTTTTCCCACCATCACAATATCTGTAGATGTGCTATACACAGTTTTTATGCAAAATTTTCATTATGTATGCAATTTTTTATTCCAGCATTAACATTTTTTCTTAAACATATCCCTAGTACACATATTTTTGTTTGGATTTACTACTTAATGCCAGAAGATGTCAATGTTTTATAGCGAATGAAATACTAACTATAATAAAATACTGACTACAATAAAAGTGCAAAGCATCTAAAATGTTTGCCCCAACCCTGAGTTTTCATACTGTTGGGCACATTTTGAATTAAGATATCGGAACAGTTTTGCCCGGATAAGTTAATCTCTATGCAACTTTTTTTAATGGATCATTCAATGTCCATGATTATAGCATTGTTTTTAGAACATCAGAAACTAATATTTGACAAGCTAATATTAATGCTGATACAATATATAATGGGAGGGGGAGGATGAAAACGTCACATCAGTGACATTATTTTTGTAAAACGAACAGGATGAATTACACTAGACTTGTGCAGTTGGGTTGTGCAAAACTATTTGATCCACTACAATACTAGTGTATCTTTGTTCATACTTTGCATATTTCACCCATTAACATCCATTTCTGCTTGTGCATGTCCAGTTTGCAAAGGACTATTCAATTCTGAGTTATATTTCCTGAGATGTAAAGCATGACACAGGGTAACAAACTCTGAATTAGGCTTGCCATGAATTATTCTGTAGGTATAATGCAAGTCTCTAAAAGCTGTGCAATAGCTGATGACAGAGTTGGGATTCATTTCTACATCTTTTCAGTTTAATATTTGGTACATGTTGGGAAACAGCTTGATGCATTAGCAACAGGAAATGTTCATTTGGGATATAATGGCTTTGAAACGGAGCATTGTGGGATAGTAGAAATGAGATTTCAATCATGATTCTGAAGTTCTGAAGTCCTTTGTCTTAAAGCCCCTCTGCAATAGTTTGGCCAGGAGGGATTAGACCTCCCTGCATGGTCACTGACAGGTGGTTATCTCATTAAATCAGCTCTCAATTAACCTAAGAAAAAGGGGACCATGGGGGACCAATGGTCACCGATTAGGCATTGTTTGCTATATAGATGGCGCAGGTAGCTATAAGTAGCGCAAAGGGGTTGTAAAGAAAACTTTTTACATGTAGCTTCCTTATTGCTGATGAAGAAAACAAAAACACTGATTTATACCTTTAAGGAAACTTGTTGAATTGGAAAACTACCATTCCAGAAACAGTTGTGCTATTTTTGGCATCAGGAGTGGGATATGGGCATTATCTTTGACTCACCTGCCTGGTTTATTGAATTCTACTTTCGGCTGTAGCAAAAAATTTGCACTCCTGCGAATACATAATTTTGGCAAAGAGGGATGTGAATATAATGGTTTTATCTGTGCAGCTCACATGATTGAATGCTGTAAATTTTCATCCTTTAGACTTTCACAGTAAAAAAAAAAACATGGCGCTATACATAAAGAGGATCATATGATAATTTGGGACTTCCTCTTTTTAGAATGGGCAATCATGTTTTTCAAGAACATGTATTGTAACTTGTGATGAAGAACCAGATAGGTGTCCATGTAAAGTCAAGTTTATGTCTGTATATAAGTGTGATCGTAGTCCAAAGGCCAGTTAGATTATATAGTAATGAATTTGTCGTAGTAGACTCGATGTTCACTTGCATGCGGGACAAAAACTGAAATTTTATGGATGCTACATTTAGTATCATGTAAATATGATAAATATATAAATATATATATTAACTGTAGACTTTGTATAATATTATTTAATGTCAGATAAATTTCACCATGAACTTTAATTTATGTGTAAAATAATTCCAAATGCACTATGTATATTCTGCTCAATTTATGCAGGGAGGGGATGATTAGGTAGATGAAAATATGCTGAATGTCTGAAGAAGAATGTACGTGTCTTTCTCTTCCTCTTTCGATTGAAAAGTCAATCGATTTCTGGCTAGCAAGCATTTACTTTTACCCACCCATAGTGTATCTATCAAACTATTTAGATCTTAGGGAAGAAAGGGTAGAAAACAAGTTGTGATTCGTGTGAATTAACAGAAAAGTGACTGATGAAGAGATGGAATTATCTGCTGCAATTTTAAACAATATCTAGATATTTTTGTGTGTAATTATTCAATATGCTGGTTGGTACCAGATTTGAACTTTTCTGAGGCTAACATGGAATATAATATATATCTTGGCTATTTCAGATATCTGTTGTTCTTTTTTTCTCCATTTGATTCTATGAATTATGGCGGGTTTGCACTTTTTCTAAATTTTGAAGAGAGGACCTCCGATGTCATAAAAAGATGGATGACGTCAGAGTCATATATGGCAGAGGCAAAGAGAGTGATGTAGTCAAAGGTTTACAACAAATTCTGTCTTTCTTTTTCATACAAATAATAAGTTTTATTATTTTCTATACTGTTAGCAATATGAATGCAGTAGATACATTTTATAGGAATGGACATTACAAACTCAATAAACATTCTTCTGATGTTTAAAATACATGTAGGAAAATAAGTAGTGTTTATTAGTTGAATTTCTTCTTTTATTTTTAAAAAGAGAAATCAAATAGAATGCAACATATATGTGAGTAATAGATGGAAGTATTGTGTGTTAATGAAGTATCATAGAGAGGAACTAATTATTTTATTTGTTAAAACAAATTTAGTGGTATTTTGTACCCTCTTTATATTTCCTAAGTTTGTTACCATTCTTTAGCTGTTAATTTGTTGATATATATATATATATATATATTGACATTGTTAAAGGGTTTGGTAATCGGTGCTGTTTGTTACATTTCAAATGAAGTTGCCCGGATAAATATATCATTTATGACTGCATTCAAATTTTGCTTTTCTATTACATTTTCCCATCAGTGCAATCTAAAAGAGTTTTCAGTAAAAGATAAATATGTTGATTTCATTGCTTTGTAAATTTAATCTTATGTCATTTGAAAGCTAAGATGGAAGCAGCCTACGATATATATTTAAATACTTGTGCAATATAATGTCTGTCACTCAAGTATTGTAGGATATTTTTTAAATGATAGAATTGAACCCTTTTGTTTTGTTCGTTTGTTGACTTGTTTAAAGTTCTTGCACAAGAGTTTGGGGTTATTGTATCTGGTTTTATCAATAGCGAGTAAGGCACAGTGTCAGAATGGCTTAAACTTTCCTAAATATTGTCTTTACCTTTCTCTCTTTCTCTCATAATTCTTTGAAATTTCGGTTCTATTTTAAAGATCAATTTTGTAAAGGAAAACGTCTACTACATTATTTATAATACAGAGCAAAGGATATTGGGTTATAACTTTTGCAAGTGAAACATTCTATGTATTCACAACTGTTTTTTCTGAAAAAAAGTGTAGACAAAATACAGAAACAAGGTACAGATACTTAATAGAAAATGATATATAATATGGCGCTGTTGAATGCACATAAAATACATGTATATCTAGTATACTTACGCGAATATGAAATTAGTATGAAGTCTGCTTATATGATTAATGAACTTGACAATATACATATAGTTATGTCAGATATTAATGTAATAATGAAAATGGAAGTTTAGTAAATTTATTTTTGTTACTCGACCAACGTTTGTGAAATCTGTAAAAATGTAGTTAAGACACTAGATGGAGATATGTAAATTGGTTAATCCCTCTCCAAGCTTGGAGGACGGCTGTAATATAAAAGCATGAATGTGTATTGAAACCCCAGTATGATTAGAAAGTAAACTATAGTTGTGAAATCACCGAATATTACAGTCAAATCCGCACCCCACGTCAAAAATATCTGTGTTTGTTCCAAGCTCGCTCCCTTTGTGAAACTGTGTCATTAATCAAGCCCGAAAATGTTGGTGGCCAAAACTGTGCAAAGTCAAACGCCGAAATGTATGTGCGTGTGTGTGTCCGCGCGCGTTAGTTTGACTATATATGTTTCACTACGTAGATGTCTGTCTCTCATAACTGTAGCTGTAGGAAGCCTGTGCATTGTTGTTGCGTTCGAAAACAAAAATCAATGAAAAAATGGATTATATTATTCTGTCAAGCACTGAAAGATAACACTGTCGGAAATAAAAACTGAGAGCATAGAAAGAACATGAAGAAAGAATTACTTTTGTTTTATTTCGTCGGTTTACTGCAGTTGTACATTTCAGTTCCTAATTAGATGTTTTATGCAAGGGAGAACGGAGATAACATTTGATGGGTGAAAAAATGAAAGTGAGGATAGAAGAGAGAGAATGTAAGTGAAATCTTAGTGATAGCGTGAATGGTATGAGTATGATTTTCAGACAAATAACAACATATCTGAGAAGGCTTAGGCCCATTGCCCCTGTGATAATTGCTCCCGACACTGGACCCAACGTTATACCGAATCCTCGCCCTAAACCTAACCTAAAACCCCAATGCCAATGGCAACCCTAAACACAATCGCAACTACTTTCGATAATCAACATATAAGGCAATTTCAAAAGTCTTTTACCTAATGAAATTATCTCACTGTTACGTAATCCGAACTTGATTTCTATGGGTTGTCCGATAGGGCAGTAGATTTTTCCAGAAAAAAGGGTTATGATCGTGTTCCATATACCTTTAATGAAATTGTCGAAGGAGAAGATATTGGATGAACGGTTTTAACTGGGCAACTAAATGAAAGGGTTAAAAAACTAACTTTATTTTCATTGTTGCAAAGGTAAAACTTTGATTGGAAAATTTAATCAAAATTCAATGCTTGGAAACATTCGAGCTAATGATTATTATCAATGACAAATCGCTTAAATACAGCTTCGGCATAGCACCTTAAGAGCTCTCAGAACGCTGCTGAGATGTGTTACATCACAGGCTGGGCATGATTTGCACAAGCAGACGACATCCCATAAAGAAGGAACATAATTGCAATGCTATTGTTTCTCATATAATAATGAGTTTAGTGCATATAAATGTGTTGGCATTTCACACCATTCAAAAAGGGATATGTAACCGATTCTGAAAACTAAAATCTGTCGTTTGTAAATACACAGGATAGGGGTTAATGAACAATCAAATCAAATTTTTTAAAAAACCGTAATGATAGCATGGACGGCATTTGTTCCCTCTTGAAACGCCGAACACAGCAGGGTGTGTGCAGCTGGAAATACAAGCGACGGATTCCTTTAATCGCTGCATTTTTCATAATGATACCATCCGCGGATTTTAGAGTGAGACAATAGATTAAACATTTAGCCTGACGGTAGTTAGAGAATTGACTGAAGAGAGAATGACAAAACAGGCACTGAAAATGTGTGAGATGTCGGCAATGGACATTGTCTGCTTGTGCAAATTATGCCCATCCTGTGACGTATCACAGCAGCGTTCGGAGAGCTTTTAAGATGCTATGCCGGGGATGCATTTAAGCGTTTTGTAATTCATAAACATCCTTACTTCGAATGTTTCCAAGCATTGAATTTTAATAGAATTGTCCAATCAAAGTTTCACCTTTGCAATAATGAAAATAAAGATAGTTTTTAAAATCTTCGCACAGCTACTTTAAAAGAAGTAAGTGATTATAGCAGAGAGAAGAACCATGAACAAGACACGAACTCTACTTGGGAAGACAAATGATGCTGAGTTTAAGCAAGCATTTATTATGTCAGTGTCGTCATAGCAACCAGCGTAGCGCATCATGTGAGCAATGTTACTCTGTTCTTGGACTCCGTGGAAAAGATGTGCCATGGGTCCACTGGCGTAGATGGCGACATCGTCACCGCCGTGGGTCTCGGAGGAGAGTGGGACTATGGCCTCTTGCTTGTAGTCTCGATCCTCTGTGATGATAGAGACAAAATAAAAGGAATAATTAAAACGGATGAGAAACGTCCAATAATACTGGATATTGATTACTAGAACAATATGAACAATGTTAAAAAATGGGTTTAATTTGAGTTTAACAAAGGAAGTTATACCGATGTTTAAGATTTCCCTTCGTTCAGCATGACTTAATCTTATGTTTACACCCATGTTAAAACCATTAGATCCTACTGGTTTCTATTGGTTTCTACTGTTCTTCAAACCATTAGACTCTACTGGTTTGTGAAGGTTTCTGACTGGTTTGACTTATATTTTTTACACCCATGTTCAAACCATTAGATCTTACTGGTTTCTATTGGATTCTACTAGTCTTCAACCCATTAGACTTTACTGGTTTGTAAAGGTTTCTGACTGGTTTGACTTAGTATTTTTACACCCATGTTCAAACCATTAGATCTTACTGGTTTCTATTGGTTTCCACTGGTCTTCAAACCATTAGACTCTACTGGTGTGTAAAGGTTTCTACTGGTTTGACTAAGTATTTTTACACGCATTTTCAAACCATTATATCGACTGGATCTATTGGTTTCTACTGGTCTTCAAACCATCAGACTCTACTGGTTTGTAAAAATTTCTACTAGTTTTACTTCACAGTTCCTCCCGAAACTATTAGGATTTTTACCAGTATCGATGCTGTCATTGAAAATCGTCCTCATCCCCGTTTTTATGTAGCTGTCTCGGACTGCATCACCACCGGGACCATTCAAATAACCCAACGTAGTGTAAGGTAGTTTGTCGGATCCATAATATCCAGACAGCCCTGTACATGTGAAGAGAATGAAAATAGCAGTGGTGTAATGAGTCGAATACTTTGAAAGGACTATGACACTTAGAACTCATTATACATGTACTTAAACTCAAGGAACACAATACATACGATTCGTGTATTAATCAGTTGAAGGGGCAAGGGGCGATGGGGGGGGGGGCTATATTGCATCCCTCCCCCGAAATAAAAAGTATCTGAATTGTGCTGTGTTAAGGTTTCGCAATGTAATGACACCTTGGTTTTGCAACTTGGAATTTGCATTTCAGAACTATTGTGATCATACAGGCCAATCAAAGTGTGAGATTACCATTCAGCCCCTTCTCTCTTCTCTTATGGGGATATAGGTAGTGTTTATATGTATAAGACAACTTTCAAGTTTCAAGAGACGACTCTTATCTGAATATGTTATATCTACGGTTTACAGGTCTTAAAACTTAAGTCCTTTGACTAATATAGTCATGAGATATATGGCTGAACGTCTATTGTTGATTGTTATTATTACTTTTTGATTAAGGGGAACCCAATTTATAAGCTTGAAACTTACCAAGAATAGGGTTTCCTCTTTCGGGGTATCCAGCAATTCCCATGGTGTGGGCGTGGTCTGCTGTAACTATAATGAGCGTATCACCATCATCCGTTATTTCCAATGCCTTAGCAACGGCGTCTGACATTGCTATAGTGTCTCCAAGGGCGTTGTAGGCGTTACCAACATGGTGGGCGTGGTCTATTCGTCCTCCTAAAATAAAGCACCAATTTTGTTATCACGATGAAAAAGGAGCAGGATTATAATAGTGGGTTCTTGTATAGCGCTCATGTCTGTCAGACTTGACACTCCTGGTGCTTCTGATCATTATCCCGGCTTTAGCATGGCTGACATTATGGCGCTCTAGCATTTCAAAGAATAATTCTTGCCAGACACCCATTTACCTCACCTTGGTCGAGTGTGGCAAATATAGATTAATGTCTTGCCAAAGGACATTAGTGATGCGGCGGGACTTGAACCGCAGACCTTGTGATCGACAATCCGGCGACGTATCCACTAGACCATGACACTTGAATTACACAATTACACGTAAAATATGGAATTAATTAGAAATTCAACACCCAGCTAATTATGAGCGAGAGATATTTTCTAAAAATTGAGGCAGAAAACATTTTATGACATTATAAGGAAGTAGACTGCTAGGTAAAAGAACAGGGTTCCAAAACTTTGGAGCCCCTTTTATGTGATTATGTAAGTCATTGAGTCTTTGATATTTCCTCTCATGGGATGTAACGCCCTACTAGCGAAAGGTGATTTCCAATAATGATGGTTCACTTGTGAATAAATGAAAATAATACCACTACGTAATAGCTAGAGCACATAGGCCATGATATTTACCTTCAACAGCGAGAAAGAATCCCTTTTCTGCTTTCTGCAGAATTCTGATAGCTTTTTCGGTCATGTCGGCTAGACTTGGATCGTCACCCTCTTCAGCCTCACTCGCGTATCTCATATTCGAGTGTTCAAACAGACCTGGATAAAACGGGAAAAAATAGATGAGATATTTATCAACTAATGTCCGTTGCAAACAAGGCTTTAGATGCCTGACTACGTCAGTGACAACGTGCAGTCTTTGAAGCAACATGTTTGGGAGACCTTGTAAATTAACCACACACACACACACACACAAAAATGAACAGTGGCTTACTGCGTTCCATCGGTTCTCGCGTCGGGTCGGGTTGTCGGGTTACACGACATTACGTGATAATCAAGCCCTAATTCCCAAAGGGTCGGGTGTAATCATTTTTTAATACGAGATGGATAATCACAAGAGATCATTAAAAAGGAAGGCATATGAATCGGGACTTCGTCATTGTATAGGCATGCTGTCACAAATGGACATGTCACAAGATTAGCCTCAAGGACCACCTTTTAAAAATATGATTATTTGCATTCAATTTACGAGACATTTCTTAAAGATATGGTGGTATGTTCTCATAAAGTTTGTGTAACCAATAACGTGACGCGTCCGACCTTTCGTGAAATGGGAGTATGTTTTCACGAATTCAAAATTCATGTAACTCGACAACCCGACCCGACGCGAAGACCCCAGAACGCAGTAATGAGATTATCGCAGTGATGAAGCAGTCGAACTGACACGTCTTGTGTAACGGGTGTTTAATGAGAAATACAATGTTTAGTCTGTACTCTTCCAAGAGCACCCTGATCTACTTAAGTATCTGTATCAACTGTATCCGATGAATTTCTTCACTGGGTCGAGTTTGGCAAATGTAGATTAACGCCTTGTCAAGTGACGTTCGTGGTGTGCATGGTATGACTCGAAACCCTAACCTTCTGACCCACTGTGCAGTAATTTGGACACAAGACCAATCCACTTCTATGTGTTGATTGATTCCAACCATCTAACATCAACATTTCACAGAACACCGACTTCACCATTGCTGTGCGGTTTGTGGTTTAAAACATATTTGAAAGAAGTTACATTGGAATTGTGTAAGTTATTTTGTAAATTGTGTATTCACCTTAAGGGCACTGTACCGCAGTCTGATTTCCTGGAGGAAAAGGGAAAATGTTCGTAAAACACAAGTCATCTAAATGGACTTACCCAACAAGTAGTCGGTGTTGGCCTCGTCAATCTCGTCAAACTGTCCCTTGTTCCAAACGTAGCGGGCGTTGGTCTTGCCCTCTCGCCATTCCTCGATCAGATTCCTTCCGTCTGTACGGTTACCTCCCTGGCTGAAATCTTCCGGGTCAGTTTCTGTTTGGTTGGTAAACTTCCCCCTTCCTCCTCCAAGGATAACCTTGAAATTAATTGATCATTCATTAAGGTTTGTAATTATTTAAGTTCTTAAAGATTTTACAACCATGAATTTGAAATTAAAACTATATTGATCGTATATCTAAACCTAATTGCAGCTCTGTTCCACAGAGATACGGTAGGAGGTGGCTTCTTCTGTTTGATCGGGTGGAGCCTTATCCAATCGCGTCACGTTGTCGGGCTATATATTCATATTCAGGAAATTTCGTGTGCAATGTTTGTGAAATAAATCCCTCTAATCGAAGAATGGTCGATCCAGAATTGCATTGGCGTCAAGACATGCAGGCTTGAATTCAAAATCCTGATACTAATGATGTTCAAGCGTAGGAGTGTACGTTTGAGATTGATTGGAGGACTTACGATACAGTATATCCAGATCACTGACAATACCTCACATTAATGCGGTTACAACCTCGTTCTATTTTCTTCTAAACCTAGCTTACCTTAAATGTTAGGCTACCTATGATAAGTTTAATTTATTGTAAAGACATGGGGGGGGGGGCTTGCACCGAGTAATTAAAGATCGCATGCTCGGTATTGTAATTGAATATTAATAGACTACCTTTATAAAAGGGTTATCCTCGACGAGTTGGAGAGCAATATCCTTGCAGCCTTTGCCCTGTTCTTCTTCCTGGATATCTGAATTGGCTTCCCAACGTCTGTTTGGAACATGGGCGTAGGTGGCGCCTGGTGTGGCGTGAGTTACACGAGCTGTACTCACGATGCCAGTGGTCTTTCCTGATTGGAAGAGGTTTTCAGATCAGGATAATGGAGAGTTTTCAATCTACTTTGCGGAATCAAAGAAAATACTATGTTTCTGTTACTTGTTTGCCATTTTGAAGAGGCTCATCGCAGGTTTATACAGGGAATATGACAACATTCGGGTGTTTATTCAATCATAGGACGTGGCAAATCTCCAAGAGCGGACTTCACTTTTATGAACGACAGATCTTGTGTAATGAATTATGCCCTGACTTATCGGCATAAGAAATTCTCATCATAATACAAATTTCCCTCGCCCTCGCCGAGATATGAAGGCAAATCTGGTGTCAGCGAATTGTATTTTAATACACATATGGCTATGATGTGGATTTAACAAAAACTGTGAGAGAGTTGGAGCGAGGAAGTATAGATACACGGCGAGAGAGCCATAATATAGCTTGAAGGAGACATCAATGAAGGCCAAAAGATGTTTGGAGACGACAGTAAGTCGACAGACAACGAATATGAGAGATGACAGTGATGATTACCAACATTATGTGCTTGTATTAGAACCGAATCGACTTCCCCGCCCAGCCCGCTCTCACAATCACCACGTGTGACCCGGTCATCGATGCCGAGAACTCCTCCTTTAGTTTTGACACCGCAGAAGAAGGCCGTGGCAGTACCTGCAGAGTCAGGCACCTGGGAGTCTGTGTTGTACGTCTGTAGCGGAGATAGGGAGAAACAGACAAAGAACAAGTTAGGGGCTGGGCAAGGCCACGCATAGCTGCATTACTATTCTCGACATTTCAAATTCCCTTTTATAAGCAAATACATCGCTCTCTTGTGCACATTTTTTAAAGGGTTCATGAAACATTGATTTTTTTTTTTAAATATCAGCGAACGTTCATTTAAAAGAATCAATATTGATATTTTTGGCAAAGAACAAATAAGTCCTTTCCCAACCAATTATATTTGGTTTGAAACATATTTTCAACCTTGGTAACATAGGAAATTGTCTTACCTTTATCAATCCAACATACGGAAACGTTTCCCAAGCCAAGATATTCTCCTCTCCGGTCTCTCCTCTTAGTTGTCCTTGTCTGATACGGGCTGCCGTCACCGTAGGTATACTCATTCCATCTCCCAAGAAGAAGATGATGTTCTTAGCCTCCCCGATGTTGAGCTGCTGAAGATCGAGAGCTCGTTTGAGGGCGTCCTGCCCTTCTTTGTTCCAAAAGGAAGCATCTAGAGGAAGACATTTAAAAGATGCTAGAGCTCTACAAAAGCTACAGCTCACGAAACCGACAGCCCAAGAGACCAACAGCCGTCGAAACTATAACAGTATCGGTGTCACCGGCTTTCTGGAACTCTTTCGAGGGTTCTTAAGAACAGCATTTGTTGGTCTCCTTGGTTGGAATGGCTGCAAGTGTGTGCGTGTGCGTGCGTGAGTGCGTGTGCGTGTGTTTGTGTGTTAAAATATACTTCACGAAACTCTGATGTGACTCTATTATTAATATTGTTTATTACAGTATTAGCTTTGAGATTGATGTGGTTTGCCGTTTGTTTGCACTATTTATCATGACTACTATCACCTATCGACCTGAATTATCCAATTTATCTGTGCTATTTGTTGATATTGCAAAGTTCCAAATGACTATTATAATGTATTTATCTACGGTGTGAACATCAGCAAGATTAACTTTGAGCTATAATTGCTGGTGACTGCCAAAGAAGTTCAACAACAATATATATGCTGCGCACGCCTGTTCCTTCAATTTTAGCAGTTCTACCCTTCAGTAGCTTCAAATTCCAAGTTTCAAGTTTGACGTGTCTGAAAAGTTGTCGAAAAGCCTACGAGTCCAACATGATTGTGGGACTCAAGGGACTTCTGGGTCCCGTTTCATAACACCTACCGATGAGGCGCTGATGGTAACTTTGTCATCAATATTAACTACCATGGCGACATCATTTAACAGACAATCAAATCAAGGTTTCCATCAGTGCTAAATTTAATGCAACAAGTCCCAGATTTATAAAAAAAAAAAGTTTAACACTGGGATTCCATGCCGTTTTCTTAGTGTCATACTAATTTTAATCCTATTATCTAATACAAAATAAATCATCAGGTTTTGTTCAAGTACATAGCTCACCTTGCCCCTTCACAACACACAGTGATGCCAGAAGACTAGCTAAAATCCATAAAATCAACTCCATGGTCGACACTATTTGCAGGATATTTCCCGATTACGATAGTTACTCAGCACTTCGATCTGGTCGTGAAGTCGTACCAACCAATATTTTACGCCCCATTTACACCAACTAATCTGACACCAGAGAACTGGACTTATATGTGATTACCGTACGGTCGTTTGTGTATTTTACATCATTAATTGGACATAATCATAGTCCAATATTCAAAGTCCCCTAATTGAACGCAAATCAATTATAATCCAATGATTGGTAGATGTGCAGTCCAGGTGCGGATCCAAGCTTTTGAAAAAGAGTAGGGCACATTATTTTGTTTAATAATTATTCTGATAAGCAAAAACAGAAATAAACACCAAACAAAAAATGTCTTCACCTCAAAAAAGGAGGGGATTTCGGGGGGTGTACTGAAGGAATGTATATTAGGTTTTAAAAGGCGGGGGAGAACGGCTGTGACGGCTGTGCCCCCCCCCCCCCCCCACCCCTGATTCCACCACTGCAATAGACTCCGTATATACTTACCGACCTCACAAAATTAGATTCGGATGTAACACTGAGATGAACATCATGATTTATTTTGAAATAAATATTGTACGTGTTGGAGGATAGCAGGCCTAAATTCTTTTTGAGAGTGCTAAGTGGGAACAAAGTGCAATGTGTATTATGTAAAGAGTTCAATATTTACAAAACTGTTGAGCATATCTTACCCTTAACGCATATTTTAAACCCCTCATGTTCTTATGTTATCTGACCTCCACTTGCAATCGGTACACACTCACATACACACACGCACACACACGCGCACACATACATAATAATAAAACAAGTGATCCACCTCGGAATACTCAAATATTTATAGAGGAGTAGTGTGTTTATATATATGTTTGTAGGGGAGCAGTAGAGCGTGTGTGTACGTGCGTGTGTGGGTGCGTGTGGATCTGTGTGAGGTTTTTTTTTTTGGGGGGGGGGTAGGGGAGTTTGTGAGAAAAAAAGCTAGAAGGAGGAGGGAAACCATACATCTCTCGTCTCATTTTATTCTTTTTTTTTAAATTGTCATTACAGTTACACCTTAGATTCTTCTCATTTGTTAACGACTTCATGATTGTATGATATTTGTTTCCTAATTATAACAGAGGTTATTTTTGTCTATTATAAAGGAAATGTAAAAAAAAAAATCATTGTGGAAGTAGGACCTACTATGCTATAATACATGTATTAAATATAAGCTATCAATTTTATATATTTTATTGAAGAGGTTATAAGTATAATTGTATTAAGCCTTATTTGATATAATGTTGCACTATTTTGCATCTTAATTGTGCAATTAATGTATTCGATTTATGTATGTTAAAAGAAAAAGAATGAAAATAGCATTCCAAGTCAATTACAACAACCAAATCAACCCCCCCCCCTACAACAACGACAAAAACAGCAACTGTGGAAATGGCAACTCTCTTCGCAAGCACAGACTATGTGTATTTGTGTGTATTTTGGACAAAGGTGTGAATTGATCCTTGAGTTCTGATGTATTTCTTTATAACTTAATTCTTATTTTTCCATTCCTTGATGAGGGATCAGGGGCGGATCTAGCTTTTTGCTAAGGGGGGGGGGGGGTTGACCCAATGACGATGCGGACCATTGTCCATGAGCCGCGAAGTCCGAGCCGCGTAGCTATTTTGAACCCCCGTAGGTGATGTTTTTTCCGGAATCTACTAACATCTACTAGTACTGTATGGTTCTGGACACATGATGTCGTTTTTTTTCTATGCACGTCACATTTTCACCTGGCAGCCCAATGGGGGGGGGGGTAAACCCCCTACCCCCTCCCCGTAGATCTGTCCCTGGGGGTATACATCATTGTACCATGCCCTCTTTTCGAGGCACCTGTCAAATTCTGGATCTTCAGTGACTTGTCCCTCAGAAACTAGTGCTAAGCCAGTCACAGAGAATTTAGGATTTCAACTAACGCCGCACAGTGCATGTTAAATTCGATTTTTATTCAAATTTCATTTTGAAATCTTTCCATAGGTTGACAGCGTTGGTGTATCATGTGGATTTACTAATTTCAGATTTTGATTATTGGCGGCGACTTGAATCATATTGAAAAGAATGGAATTCATAGTTGAACACGATAATTCTCAGTTAACACATTCTCTCTCTCTCTCTCTCTCTCTCTCTCTTTCTCTCTAGCATAAAGAAAATGAATATAGTCTATTGTCTTGATTAAGACAGATTGAACATTTTATCAGTTTTAAACAGTTAAAAAGAAATGGCAAGGAAATTTATCAAAACGAACTTTTAATTGTTCATTTGTGATGGATACGAATGCAGGGAGGTTGAAATGGGAATAATAAATTATAAACCGATCATAAATCAATCCTTTGACGTTGATTGATTCTTTCAATTTTACATGCGTGTGGTGACTTGTCGGTTACGAACGGCAGGCTACGATATCCACTCAATCTATCAAACAATACAAAATTTAGCTGTAGTTAATACCATGCGGTTAATACACAGACAAGGAAGTAAACCAAAATAGGGAGATACTAGAATTATGATATCGTCGATGATTAAAAATGTGGATTGAAAAAAAATCAAACAATATATTCTGAGGACATATCTATTGCATTTTAGATTGTCTTATCTACCAGCGTATTATTGAACACCATGTTCAATTTAAAATGTGTGTGTGGATCTGTGTGAGGTATTTTGCGGGGTTAGGGGTGTGTGAGACAAGCTAAAAGGGGGGAGGGGGTCTATACATCTCTCATCTCATTTTATTCATTTTTGTTAACGACTACATGATCGTATGACCTAAGTTACCTTTGACTTTTGTAAAGGAATTGTAATAAAAGATCACTGTAGGACCTACTGTGCTTTTCTTTCAAATTCTAAAATCTAATATAATTTGTTTGCCCTCCCGACTGTATTTTTTCTTCAATGCTAATTTTAATTGTTAATTAATGATGCATGTTCCGGTTTTGTAGTGTTTATAAATAAATTACTTTGTGCAATGCTTACTAAATTGCTCTGGTGACGACGCATTTTGACTACGGATTTTTAACCGGGTGACTCTGGGTATTGGTGTTAATGCATTATATGGTATACAAATGTCCTTATTTCATTGTGTTTTAAATTCTCTCCTCTAAATTACGTCTTTCTCTACTGCTACTGTTTTTCATCTAGTACATTACTTATTTTTTTCGGGAACCTATTATAGTTTCGTTAATTTGTGAAACAAATAAAACTTGAAACTTGAAACTTGAAATATAAGCTATTTATTTCATATATTGTGTTGATGAGGTTATAAGTATAATTGTACTAAGCCTTATGTAATTAAATTGTCCACTGTTTTGTATCTTAGTTGTGCCATTAATGTATTCGATATTTGTTTGTTGAGAGAAAAAGAATGAAAACAACATTCCAAATCAACAACAAGAAACTCAATCCGTCCCTCTAATAGGACGTTAAATTGAGACCCCGTGTAGAGGAGAATCACCACCTTTGTACGTTAAGAACCCGCTGCACTTTTATTCGTTTAAGAGAAGGGGGAAACCCCGGTGTAGTGGTCCACCTGCACCAGTGGCGGATCCAGGGGGGGGGGGGGCCGGGGGGCCCGGCCCCCCCCCCCCCCCCTTGAGAAAAAATTCTCACCTCAAAAATTTTTACCTTTTTGGGGGGTTGGGCCCCCCCCCCCTGGCGCTCAAGGGGGGGGGGTGCAAATTGAAAAATTTTCGAGGACCAAAAAAAAAAAAAATTGTGCTCACTAACACCCCCCCCTCCCCCTCCCCCCCCCCCCCCCCCCCCCCCCCCCCCCCCCCCCCCCCCCACTGAGCGACTTTTCGGCCGGCGCGATTTTCTAATTTTCGGGAGCAAACAAAAATGAAGAAAGTTGGGCCCCCTCCCCTAAGAAATCCTGGATCCGCGCCTGACCTGCACACCCCCAATCAGTTATACTGGGAAGAGAGACCCCGAGGGTTACAGTGATTTAGTTCACTTTTCGCCTCCAAGGCACAGGTGACGCTAAATACTTGATACTAATAATACTAATAATAACTAACCGTCTAACCCCCCCCCCCCCCCCCCCCCCAGAAAAAAAAAAAAAAAAAACAACAACATACAAACAAAAAACAGCCACTGTGGAATGTGCAACTCTCTTCGCAAGCACAGTATGTGCGTGCGTGTGTGTGAGTGTGTGTGAGTGTGTGCGTGTGTGTGCGTGCGTGTGTGTTCGCGCGTGTGTGCGCGCGTGTGTGCGTGTGTGAATGTGTACCGATTGCAAGTGGAGGATATATAACATAGGAACATGAGGGGCATAAATTTGCGTTAAGTGTAAGATATGCTCAACAGTTTTGTAAATGTTGAACTCTTTACATAATACACATTGCACTTTGTTCACACTTATCACTCTCAAAACGAAATTAGGCCTGCTTTCCTCCAACACGTACAATATATTTATATCAAAATAAATCATGATTTTCATCTCATGCAGTGTTACATCCGAATTCAAGCCTGCCACACGTTTGTGCATCAAGCTCCACACTCTGGGTAGCATTCCCACAGTCCTGTAAGGTGGACTGTCTGTGTGCGTTGC